>OMNV01001079.1:35587-89813 GCA_900303265.1 Brotula barbata | reverse complement strand
TACGGCAAGGAGATCTCGTCTATTTGAATTATGGACGGACTTCCGTGTATTAAGCGACGGCTTCTTCTTCTCCTCCTCGTGCGTCTTCTTCGTCGTCGTCATTTTTAAGGCGATCGATAAATAACAAACTGGTGTATTACCGCCACCAATTGGTGAGGAGTGTGGATAGAGCGCTTACAAACATATTGTTGGAAATAATATTAAAATAATGGCGATGGTGATGACGATGATGATAAATCAAAAAAATAAATCGTATTCTCTCACCCAGCTTTTTTCTACCCAAATGTTAAATCAGAAAAACATTTTAAATATTCAAAATGTCGCACAAATCATACCTTAATTTACTTTCTCTTTGATCACCAGCTCTCTTCTTTCTTCATTATCTTTTTGACCCGGAATCCTAAAATGTATGCGTTTTTTTTTCCTGATCACAAAAAAATGCGGTGTCCTGTACTGTGTTTTCCAATTCTAAACTGTCAATTGTCTAGAGCTGGGTCTATAAAAGATTGTTTCCTCTTTCCCTCTTCTTCCCCCAGAACTCATTTTACCCATAGAGCTGTTACTAAACTGCCTTCCTGTTCTTTATTCCTCCAATGCTTTTGCCATCTCTTATTTAGCCTTCATGTAATTACACTTTTCATCTGCTGTAACCGTATTGATTAACACATTTTCCTTTGCTTTACTTTCTGTGACATCTGCAAGTTTGTCTGCTGATTAATTTCCTTTTTAATAATCCCTTAATTAATATACTATGTAGACAAGGCACAAGCTACATAAAATTTTCTTATTCTGGATAAATTGGGTAATTTTTAAATAGATTATCCCCTGGATACATCGAGATAGTTTTGGAAATTTTGGCTTTTCAATAGAATTTAAAATGGAAACTTATGAAGATGAAGCCATTTCTGGTGACCTCATAGTCTAAGAGGTTAAAAAGGGTACTCTGTAAAATAAATTATTTATTTGCTTACAGGACAACATAGGACTGGCTAAGTAAGAACTAGCTATGATTTACTCACCTGACCTAACTTTCTCGGACATGTATTTTTTCATTCTAGCACATCTTTTATTCTTTGAATTCAGTTTTATACTATTTGTATTTAATGTTAATTTAAAATGAACCTAACCTGTAGCAGAGATAAAGAAAAACCCAGGGGTCTAACAAGATCTGAGCTTTATTTCAGTAAGCACATTTGGTTGATCATTTGGTTTATTTCCATCAGAATTTTTTTATTATTATAAGTTCTACCTCATACAAACACGATTGGCACTACTTCATATGCATGTATATTTCAAGGCTACTTAGTTAACACAGAGAAAAGTACATTAAAGATACAAATACATTTTATATACAACACAAACATAGCCTTGCATATGTATGGGAGTTGGCATGCTCCATTCGAAATAAAAAAGTTTGACGATGAGTGACACCCAGTATACAGTACATATATGCTGTAACTGTAGGACATCTTAAGTACACCGTATTGGACTAAGTGCCAGGTACTTGGAATTGATGCAACATGAATAATTTGGTTTATTCCCACATACACTGACAGTACTAATTAGAAACAAAACAAAGGATGTGTGTGGCTTTTAGAAATCACAAGACTACAGTGTAACAGTAATCCAAACAAAGACAACAAGCAACAGAAATCTGGAAATGGTTTACATTTTTGGCTGACAAATACATTTGGTCTTGTGGACACTGGTGCTCCTTTTTCAAAAGTTAAACAATGATGATGATGATGATGATTGTCTTTGTTTACAGAGCAGTCACACAAGGTTATGCTCAACATCAACTTAGGAAAACAAAACAAAACGTAAAATACTTTATTACACCAGTATGGTTAAATTTCACATCTCCAGACAGGGTTTCTGAATTGTAACAATGGTATTGTGCGATTGTAGTTAGCAAAAGGCACATATGACTGATTTACATGATTCTGGAAAAATCTTAGAAACAGCCAGTTTAAATAAAAAAACAAAACAGAACAACACTTCCAAAACCTTCTAAATCATTTAAGAGACGTGAACATATTGGGCACAATGTCTTGGCAATCTATGTACATTTAAACATTTTATATATACCTGGTGATGCGACACGAAAAATAATGTGTGGCAAAACGAATGTGTGTGTCTTGCGTAAAGCTTGTTAAAATGATGGTTTTATCCCTTAGCAACACGATCGCATCGATCCAAAATGTGTTTTGATTTTTAACTTAACTAACAGTAACTGCCTTCAAAATACTTGCACCTGTATAAACTGAACCTAATAAACTGCCTGTGTGTACAGAGGTTTAATGGAAAACACAAATATGTATCTATTTTAATCACTGCATTAAAATACATCTAAAGGTTATTTACAAAACAACCTTAGAATGAATAAGTGACAAGGTGGGTTTGTTTGTGAAAACGTTTCTTTGCTTATGTAGTCTGTTATTTTTGTGTACTCGCATTTTGTATTCATGCAACAGCCATTTATAAAGATTCCCCTTTCGAATATTAAAAGACAAAAATAATACATGAAGGAAAATGAGGCAACAGCTATGTAGGTTTTGAGACTAAAGGCAGTCACAGCACGCAGCCCATCAGATTTCAAAGTGAATGTTTTCAGTTGGAAGTTAGTATTGGCACGCTCATAAACAACATAGAATTGTAACATACAGCGTATTGCGAAAGTCATCCAAAGCTGCTGAAGCAAAACGTAGTCCTGTCTCTATGTCCAGCTCTGCAGTCTGTTTCTCTGACATAATAGCCATCCTTTCCTTGGTGATCCCTCAATAAACAGTTTGTGTTTGAGTGCCAAAGAAAGCCCAGACTCAGCCAACAGAGCAGGCTGCTTGGCTGTCACTGAAGGCAAGACAGGAATAAACAATTTGGTGACAGCTAACGTGCCTTTTTTGGTATCCAGACCTTGAATTGCTAGCTGATAATACTCGACTTTTTGGGTACTGTACACACTGTCTTCTTAAGTGCAAAGAGGAAAAGAAAACATGAAGGGGAAGGGGTGATTACTACGAAGATAAGAACAAATGAAAAAGACATAATATGAGTTAGTAAAAGGGTTGTAGTTTTAACTACACAGAATATACAGTCAGTCCTTTACACTTTCCTTTTACTGGTCTACGCAAACACCTGCATGTTACCGTGTGGAGGCTGCTGAGAGGGCTGCTGAATCTGTTGCGACTGTGGCTGCAGCTGTGCCCGCTCTGGAATGTGTGTGTGGTGTGATGACGGTCGTGCGTGGTGGGGGTTCCCTAGAGGGGTGGGGCTGGTGGTGACGTCAGACCAGTCTGAGTTGGAGTGTGGTGAGGAGGATGACCAAGGGTCTGGGGATTCTGGCGATGGGGTGAGATACGGATGCTCGCTGGGTGGATGAGGAGGGTGGCCAGGGGTGGTGCCTTCTGAGCCATTGGTGGTGTAACTGTGCTGAGAGGGGGGCGTGGGGTACTTATCCACGGGGCTCTGCATGGGCTGATAGGGGGGCAGCTGACGAGACTGGTTGTCAGCGATCCCGTGTCCTCCGTGGTTGATGGTGTGGGGGTGTTGGAGAGTGTGGGAGAGCCCATGTGCCATGCTCATCTGGTCAGCCATCTGGTACATCATACCCTGGGGACAGTGGAGGTGACCTGGCCCCTGCTGCGAGTGACCCTGGCTCTGGTTCTGCCCCTGGGACTGTTGGACCTGTACCTGCCCAGACTGCTTAAGCATAGTCTGGCTTCCTCCTGGTCCTGGAGGCATCATCTGGAACGTGACAATCGGCGGCAGCTGCTCCCTGCTCATGGTGACATTCATGGGTGTGAGCATTGGGCCCTGGCCATGGTGTTGGACCATGCCAGGGTGGGATGCCCCCACTTGGTGTGATACAACGCCAAACATGTGGCCACCGTAGCTGTGCTTCGTCATGCTAACCCAGCCTTGCTGCTGGCCCAGCATGTGGCTGACAGGGGGCAGCAGAGGTCTGGAGCTGGGGCTGCTCAGGAGGGGAGGTGAGTTGGCTTTGGTGGTGGCCGCAACAGAGGCGTCACCTGTGAATGAGTGTGGCGATTCCAATGAGTCAACAGGTGACATGGTGACAGAGCTCTCTGAAAGTCCTCCTGCTGCCTTGACACCATTCGCACTATTTCCTCCTGTATTTGCCCCACTTCCTGTTCCCCCTCCTGCTCCCACACCTGGCCCCTCTCCTCCAGCAGGCTTCTTCCTTCGCTTGGCTTTCATGTCTTTGAGCTCCTTAGCCCCACCACCTCCCACTTTTGCTCCACCTCCACCCCTTCTGCTCTTCTTCCCCTGTGGCCCGGGACGCATGCCAACGAAACCAGCGCCATTGGCCCCACAGACAAGAGAGGAGTTTCCTCCACCACCTCCCATATGGTTAGGCCCATTGTGTGGACTGTGAACCAGATTATACCGGTCCAGCAGGCGGACGATGTCGTGGTGCATCCGTTCTTGTGCTGTGTCACGGGGCAGCCGATCAAGGTGATCGGTGATGTCACGGTTAGAGTAGTGGTCAAGGAGAACCTGGGCTGCCTCGAAGCTGCCTTCTCTGGCTGCAAGAAACAAAGGGGTCTCCTCCTGGGGGAACAAAGCCAACGATAAATACACAACTCTCTGTGATACAAGTAATAAGAAATCTCAATACTAACTGTATAATTTACTATCTACTGTAACTACACTAATACTAATACTAGCATCTATTCCATCTAAAGATAGTCTAAAGCTACATACATATTAATACATATTAACATACATATACATATTAAAGAGTACTTTAATGACATGAAAATACTTTCAGATTACTGTTTAGTATTCTTTGGTAAGTATTATAGTAATATGCACTCTGCTTGTATATTTATGTTTATGTAAATTTGGTACTTTTACTATGCTAAAATTTCCCAGCCTACACTTATTACTCAGCAGAACACGAACAATCAAAACGCGCCTTGCAGACTCTTTTCTATTTTCTAATTATGAAACGTTCACTCTTCATTCCAGTCCCTTTTTCAAAGTAACTTTGTAATGAGTGACTTTCACCTTTGTGAGTCACTTTCCTGACTCCTGTACAGATCTCCTGCAGTGCACAGTATTTTTATACCAACAAGGCAGAGAATAATGAATGAGACTGCAAAAATAAAAACACAAGCAAACACCTTGTTGTCTTGCATGTCCCGGTTGGCTCCGTTCTTTAAAAGCACAAGTGTGGCCTCCACATTATTCACTGCTGCTGCCCAGTGTAGAGCTGACTTGCCTGAAATTGAGGGATAAAGAAACACAGACATATTAGTAAGAAGCACATTATTACATCTTTTGTTACCTCACGTCAATAAAAACATTTCAAAACGGTTTTAAAGAAATCTTATCTGTCTTTACAGTTCTAATAAATAGTTCAGTTTAAATAAAACCTATTGAAATTAGGACATTGAGTGACTGGATGGATCCAGATGTAAACGCTTTCTTAGTTATTAATCCTCGTCATAGTAAAGTTGCTTCAAAGCCTGCATTGTAATTTCCATATTTTATAAAATGTTATACAACATATAATGTTATGCAATTTTATTGACATTACGTTCAGTCATTAAAACCAAAAAGTTAATAAATGAATTTAGAGAATTTAGTTTTCCTGACCGTGGTCGTCCACAGCATTGATGTCAGCATGGCAGTGGATCAACTCTTCCACCATGCCTTCCACTGCTAGTCTGGCTGCTAGGATCAATGGAGTGGTACCATCATTCATACGGGCATCCAGTTCTGTTGCACGGTTCCGAATGAGTATCTGGGAAAAGGTAGAGCCAAACAGAGATGTGAGGTACAATTATGAGAAAGACAAGATGGATACATTTTTCAGCACGACTCATCAACTGGACAGGCATTTAGTTTTGTTTAAGCCCTTCAACCTCAAACTGTAATTAATTGACAAGGCCATAAAATATTACGACAGATCAATGTTATGCTGAAGTAAATTTTATGGTGTGCCCAGGTGAGCACACCATATAGTGCAAAGGCCCAGATTCGATTCCGACCTGTGCCGTTTGCTGCATGTCATTCCCCTTTTTGCCCTTTGCTTCCTGTTTCTCTACTGTGTATCATAATAAAAGCAGATATGCAAAAAATGCTCGTGAGCAGATTGTTGTCCCACCTGGAAGACTCCCTGAGCATCTGCTGCCACTGCAGCATGCAGAGGGGTTCGACCCATGTTGTCATGTGCATTGGGATCAGCACCAGCATCCAGCAGCCGTTTAGCAGCATCAGCTCTGGCATAGCGGGCAGCCAGGTGGAGTGCAGTTTCTCCTGTACGGTCAGTTTGGGACATGAGTGAAGCGCCCTGCGCAATGAGGTCTGAAATAACGCTTGGTCCTGGTTCGTCTCCTCCACTCTCTTCCTCTTCTTCGCCATGCAGCCCACAATCTGGGCCTCCACCATTACGCAGCGATGCCAACATCAGTGGAGTGAAGCCATCTGAGAGAGAGAAAATGTGTTTTTGGATTAAGAAAAGGATATTAATAGGTCATTAAAAGAAATCCATTATGAATTCATTGTAATAGTGTTTTTTGTGGATCCAGCCATCAAGACTATCAGAAATTACATTTTATCTCTAAATTGACAGACAAAATCTATCTATACAGTAGTTTTCCTCAAAATTGTTGATGATATTGTATGTGGTTCCCACTAAATAAATGAAGACAATAAAGAATAATAAATAATAAAGAGATTTCCTCACCGGGACCCTTCACGTTAACATCCAGACAATCAGCATCCAGGTCAGCCTGTGGGGGAGTGAGGGAGATGTCAGCAGCCTTATGATGCTGAAAGGTCCACTCCCTTCGGTCCACACTGCTGTCCATGGCGATGGGCAGCAGAGGTTTGTCTTCAGTCTGCACGAAAGTTGATAAAACACACACTTAAAGCAACCAACTTGCTTTCTTGTACAGCAACATTAATCATTTCTATTTTTATATTTTGTGTGTTTGTCCCTCTGACAGTATTTACATACTCTTAATTTGTTTGATGGAACTTCATCCTCCAGCCACCTCTGACTCTGGCCTCCATCAATCATGCTTCCATCCTGCGTCTTGAAATTCCTGTCAGAATAAAAAGCAGCTTAATGCACGTACAAGATTTGCTCCAGTAATTCTGTGTTTCACACACACAGTACCAGCAGTGACAACCGAGAACCAATATCTAAGAGCCGATTGTACTCTGCTATATACCTTCATTCAAAAATTGTTATTAATTTAGCTATTTTCCACAATTCCTTCATCTGTCTACTTACTTCATGTCAAAGTCATCCTGTCCAACAGGCTCTCGCCTCTTGTCATCTTTCTTGGCTAAAAAGCCATCAGGCAGCCAAAGGACACCATGTTTATGCTTCCTCTTGACCGCAAGCATACCCAGTACCAGGATAAGCAAAATAATGACCACTGCCACACATACCACGTATACAAAAATGATAGAATCAGCTGGTGCTGATGGGCCACCTGTGGGAAACAGTGAAAGGTAATTTTTGAGATTTTTACATGAAACCTAAGATAGGTAAAAAGTGCATATTGCTTTTATCTGCCAATTAAAAACCTTAAGGCCTAGGTAAACTTACTGGAAACAGAGACCACAGGGTAAGGCAGTTCAGCCTTGAGGTGAGCTGCTGCAATGAAAGATGCAGCCTGATCTGTGTTGGAGAAACAGTCGGCGGAACCATGGGAACACTCACGGTTATCAATTTCTAGGTACACCACAGACCTGCACAGATAAACAGATATATAATGTATTAATCAACACAAAGAAAGTGATGCACAGAACAACTATTTATTAGTAACTTTGAACGGTTATGCTTTTCATGGGTGATAGAAAGAGAGTTGTGGTAGGGAGAAAGAACAGAACAATATGAAGTGTTAGCATCTCAACATGAATTATGCTTACCCAATGACCTCCCTCTCCAGCTCCCGCTTGCTTCTTCTCCTCTGTATATGTCTTCCCAGCTCATCTTCCAATCCATGGTAAGGCAACACCATAGGCTTCTTGTTTTCATCCAGCTTTACCCGCAGGTTGGTATGCAGCAGAGCTCCCAGAGAGCGCAAGAACCCCCTCAAGTCTCCAAGCAACTCCTTAGGTTGCAACCGAACCACAATCACCAGAATGCCATCTGCAACCATAGCTGGGATGTCACCAGAACAATCCAGGCCATCCCAACCACAGGCCTCCGTGTAGCAGCTCTGGTCACAGATGTTATTGCCGTAGTGGTCAGCACAGTACGTGCCATACCTGTGAACATACAGCAGAAGAAAGAAGACTTAGTGAAAATAGCCCAAAACATCACAGCTTTAAAAACATTTTGACTTTAAAATTTAGAGCAACTGTAATGACAAATTCAAGTTGAAGTTCACTTACTTGCACGATTGCTGTGGGTTCTCCTGGCACTCAAAACTGTCAAAGAGGCACCCAGAGTTGTCACACTCTTTATCACACTGTCCATTCTTAAAGCGATCCCAGCATGGGACACTGGCAGTACAATTAACCCAAGGCTGTTGCCAGTGGAGAGAGCAGTCTCCTCCATCCCATTGGCATTCATAGTTGTTACACTGACTGTCACACACTTTATCTCCTGATTGCTGCTCGCACTGCAAGTAGGGGCACGTTGGAGTGCGTTGTACGGCTCCCAGTAGCTTCTCGCAGTGTTTTCCAGTGAACAGGGCAGGGCAGAGGCAGCTGTACTGGTATGGACTGGAGGGGTCTATGATGCAGGTTCCACCATTTTGGCAGTTCTTGTGCTGACACCTCTGCACATTCTCACAGCGTGGCCCACTGAAGCCTGTTTGGCACCGACAGTAGAGTTGGCCGGCTGGTGACTCTACACAGTGTCCACCGTTCTGACAGTGTAGTCTGGCACAACTGGACCCTTCTATTTCACCACAGTTAAAGCCAGTAAAGCCCTAAAGGGAACAAAAAATACCATGTTGTCTAACTGGACTGCACAAAGTGATATAGCTATTTTGAATTCGTCTGGCAACACATCCGTAAAGGACACATCAAGCAAAATACTATGATAAAGCCTTGCAGCTGACTTTTTGTGACATTACCGTCAATAACTACAGCTAATCTAGGCTCTCCTGCAAACCCACTGTTTATCTATCATACCTGGACTATGGTGCGGCCCTCTGAAGCAGGCATGAGAGTAAGACAAGGAGGAGGGGGTTAGTGAAGAGAAAGATAAGCATGTAATCTTTAGATTGACCTGGTGTCCATACATCATAACCACACATTATCACCAACAAATGGCTCAGAGATAATAAAAAAAAAACCCAAACTGAATTATTCCTGAACTGTGCAATAGCTCGACTTAAGGATATTAAGAGTTTTTTTTTGTGGTATTTCTGCTTCATTATATAGGTATAGTCGAGAGACAGACAGGAAGAAAAGGGGATGACATGCAGCAAAGGGCACAGATTGAAATTGAACCTGTGCCATCGTGTGATGTGGCTGACAGCCTGATTGCTATCTTTAATGTAATGCGGAAGCAATTTCACTGAACCCTAAAATGCCCCCCCTCCCCCCGACACCACTGCTCACACGTCACTGTTTCATACAAAAAACCATGCATCTGGCTCATGCTGCAAACTTTGTGGAATATTCAAAATAAAAATAAAAACATACTATGTTGACAGCTCTCTTCAACTTTAGCACTGTCCAGTAATGACTATAATGTAACTAAAAAAAGCTGGTTGACATCACATCACTGTAGAAATGAAACTGATTCTTCATTCTGGTGATAAAAATGCTTCTATCAATGAATACATTTATTCTGTTTACACTAAGAGACAACAATGATTAATTAAAACTGGAAGGAAGACTGGATTGAGCATTTAAATAACTTACTGGAACACAGGAGCAGGTGTAGCCATGAACGGAGCTCATGTTCATTGAGCAAAAGCCTCCATTATGACATGGTTTAGACAGGCACAGATCCACCATGGACTCACAATGACGTCCTGGGGGGAAACGATAAATTGGCTTATTTACAAAATGCCTTAGTGGTTTTCAAACTTTCTGAATTTCAGGGTGCTGTGAGATCCCTGTTAGTAGATGCAATGTAGAGTATTTACCAGTGTATCCTAGGCGACAGCGACACTGATAATCGTTGACCAGCTGTACACAGTCGAGGCCTCCAGGGTCGTGACAGGGCCCAGACAGACATTCGTTGAGATCACCCTCGCAGTGTTCTCCAACAAAGCCGGGAGGGCAAGAGCACGTGTAACGGCCCACACCGTCCACACACTGTCCTCCATTCAAACAGCGGGGTTCCAAAGAACCGGGCTTGGGGGCACAGTCATCCACGTTCACTTCACACTGAACCCCTACACAAAAGAGATAAGATAAGAGATAATATTTGTGTGAGAATTAGAATAAATAATTATTTTCGGGTGCTCAGGGTGTTTTAAACATTTCAGCACACATCAAATATTTTCAGAATGATTATTCAGTTCATTTAATTAATTGTGCTTTGAAATATTGACAATTTATTAATGTATATGTGACCTTACCATGTGTTCCATGTGGACAGGCGCAGGTGAAGTGATTGATGAGGTTGATACAGGTTCCTCCATTGAGGCAGGGCCTGGAGTGGCACTCGTCCACATCATACTCACAGTTCACCCCCTGGTAGCCTGGTTTACACTGGAGCAATGACACAAAGAACAGAGGTTTGGGTCACGGTGTGCTTTAGGTATATTGCTACGTTTCCTCACTTATGTAGACATATGTAATACTTAAATGTGATCAGAAAAACACAATAGCCTTGCACACTTGAAATTAATCCTACAATACATGTAACCATATGATGAATCAAAAACACACGACCTAGTATTTACTTACTATACACTCGTATGTGCCCTGATAGTCCTTGCATGTGGCTCCATTACGACATGGGTTTGACTGGCATTCATCCACCATTTCTTCACAGTAGCTTCCTGTGTATCCTGGCTGGCACTGGCACTGGTGTGAATTACCCACATTTATACACCACCCTGCATGCTTACAAACATTCTCCACTTCCAGACCTAATTAGAAAAAAGAAGTACATGTGGCAATTAACGAAGGAGAATGAATGTAGTTGCACTCGACCATTAGAGTTTCTGCAATGAAATGGTCCACAGGTATCACAACAAAAACAAAACTTCAATAGGAAATAAGTTTTTTCTATGATTTACGGTCAACATAACTATTATGAGTGACAACAGCTCAGTAGTTAGTTATTTCTCACCATTCCTGGCTGCAAAATCCTGGCACGACATGTTAGGCACATCACAATAGAGACCTGTCCATCCAATTGGACAGTGGCAGGTCCAAGAGGTCTCCGTCTGACGGCAGGAGCCTCCATTTCGACATTGCACCTGGCTACACAGGTTCACAAAGTTCTGCATAGAAAAATGAAAAGGAGATGTGAGAAATTATTTACATTTTTACCACTGGGTGCTAAGACTGTACACAACCCAGACCACACACCTGCAGATACAATTATTTGCTGTGATACACAGACATACACACGTGCACAAAAAATACCTGGCAGTTCTGTCCATTGTATCCCTTGGGACAGATGCAAGAGTATGTGCCCAGGCCATCAGTGCAGGTGCCTCCATTCTTACAAGGCTGGGAGTTGCACTCATTATGTTCATATTCGCAGAATTTCCCATAAAAACCAGGACGACAACGACATGAAAAGGTGTTGATGTCATCAACACAGGTTCCATTATTCAAGCAGGAGCTGGAAAGGCAAAGAGAAGAAGAAAGTGGTGATATGTCCGCAGCAAAGAAAGGTGAAAATGGAATCATAGAAAACAGAACAGAAGAACGTATCAAGAACAAATCAAGTAGATAAATTATGAACGCTGTCCTAATCAGGAAGCAAAAAAGAAAAGCGTTGTGATTTATGAATCGTGTCTTGAATGAAAAGCCCACCTCTCAGCGCATTCTAGAATGTTGTGTTCACACAGGATTCCATCAAAACCTGGCCGGCACTCGCATACAAAGCTGTTAACATAATCCCTGCAGACGGCTCCATTACGGCAGGGCTGACTGGCACACTCGTCTACCTCAGTCTCACAGCTCCCCCCTTTAAAACCTGGACGGCAGTCACAGGAGAAACTCCCCACTTTGTCCACACAAGAGCCCCCATTCAGACATGGGTCTGCAGAGTGGAGAAGTAGGAATAAGGACAAGGTTTTAGGTTGAACTGCTACACAGCAAGTGAATGTAAGTGGTTCTGTCTGAAAACTTCAACTCAAATATCAAGTGTGAACAGATTTTGTGTAATGGTGGCCTTATAATGAATGTATTGCCAGTGATGCAGTGCAAGTACATCATTAGTTAAATGAAAGAACTTACTGGGCGAGCAGTCATTAATGTCTGTCTGACAGTTATGACCACTGTATCCAGGTTTACATTTACACATGTAGCTGCCATGACTGTTAATGCAACGTGCTCCGTTTTTGCAAGGGCTGTTTCTGCATTTATCCACATCCTCACTGCAGGTTGGACCTACATAATCACAGACAAATATCATGTCATATCATTGTCATATCATTGCTTGTTACTAAGTGGTTGCTGGTACAGTGATTTTACGCACCTGTGAAAGGTGAGATACACTGGCAGGTGTAACTGTTGATTCCATCAATACATATGCCTTGGTTCTGACAGGGTCCAGATGCACATTCATTGATATTCTTCTCACAGTTCTGGCCTAATGGGAGAAAAAGAGAGAGGTGATTGAATCGCTTTTTCTTTCTCATAAATTATGGATAAAAATGTTGCTGTTATTGTTATTACCTCTGAATCCATTTTGGCACACACATGTGTAGCCTATATGTCGGTCCAAACAGGAGCCACCATTTTGGCAAGGACTGGACTGGCACTCATTCATTTCCTGGTCACAGTGCTCCCCTTTCCAGCCAGCCTTACACTCACAGTGATACCTGGACAAACGAAGGGAATCTAATTCTTAAAACCTCAAAGTAACCATTTAAACTGAAACATGATAAAACTTTTATTAATTCAGTTTTTAGGAAAATGTTGTGGGGTGGGTTTAATATCAGCTTTGCAAATTACAGGTTGTCCTGTTCGAAGATCAGTTGTAGTAACTATTACTTTTACCATTTCATAACTTGCTGTATATGGTCCAGTGCTGTTTCAATTTTGGGCTTTAGATCAACTCATTACTCACAATTATGGCTTATGATTTGGTGATTAACTTATCTCATGGCATACCAGTGGGGTAATACAAAGGCACAAAACACTACAAAAGGTTAAAAGATTCACAAAAATAAAGAGCAGTACAATAGAGTAAAATAGTTCAAGACAGCATACCCATTCTGCTGTTCAATACAATCTCCGTGCTCACAAGGTTGAGGAGCACAATGGTCGGTTCCAGAGAGGCACATAAGGCCATGAGTGCCAGGTGGGCACTGGCAGCGGAACCCGTTGACCTTGTCCACGCAAGTTCCTCCACTCAGACATGGATTTGAGTTGCATTCATTGATATCCACTTCACATTTAACTCCTGTCAGAAAGGAATGCAAGAGAATGGGCTTACTCACACAAAAAGCATATATCATTTCATTCAAATCTTAGATAATTATAGCAAAACACGTATTGATCACATCTATCCTTGATGACATCATAACTTAAGCGTACCCGTGTATCCTGGGGTGCATACACATTTGTACTCGTTGATGCCATCCTGACACTCTCCATTCTCGCAAGGGTTACTGGCACAATCATCTTCATTGATCTCACAGTTCACTCCTGAAGAGAAAAAAACCCCAAAAAAAACCATAAACTGACACAGAAACATCAGTCATTAAGAAATATGTATGTTTTTCATTTGTATGACAATGTTTGCTGTGATTTACAATGTAAACTGTAAAAACAGTCCGTTATACTGTATCTCTTTTATTAAAGCAAATAAGGAGGTTTTACCACCAGGGGGAGTAATGCTCTCACGCCTTTGATGCTTGTAGATGAATTTGTAATTGAATCCACTTTAAGGCATACAGTTCAGGGATATTTGAAGGTTCTCTATGGTCTATAAATGTGTGGCATCATTTTATAAACTTTCGTCTAGATTACCTCTTAATATGCGAGGTGTTTGATGCTCATGGAATTTATTTGGATCACTTAGAATATGATGGAAGAAATAAGAGACTCCTGAAATTTGGTAACTTTGAGCATTTCACTAGAGTTTCTAATAAAACTTCAATATGATGGACCCACTGGTGGTTACTTTGGAGTTTAAGAGGTTAAGAGAAAACAAGTGCACCAAAGCAGAAATGTAACTAAAAACCCACGAGAGAACTGTAACACAATAAGCTGCGAAAATACCTGCGTAGAGAGAGGGAAGCTATGAAGGTAGAAAGACACTAAACGTTAGTGAAACAACCTTTACAGAGAAGAGGGAAAAGATAGAGTGAAAAGAAAAAGGAACAAGAGGAGATGAAATGACTGTGTAAAACCTCTCAGTGAGACCTGAAAGCATAACCTGATGCTCCTTTTTAATTTGAAACTTTTAGAATGAAAGTCTAAATCCCTAATCTGGTGACCTGACTCTAGAGTTGATAAGAGTATGGTTCAGATTCCAGTACCAGCTCTCAGAGTGTTACTGAAGCACTGAGGTGCTAATCCTCAGAGCAGCATGTGTGCTAGTCCTAGCACTGTTTGACACAGCCTCATGACACACAAATACAGTGTGGGTCAAAACTGCACAGGAAACCCCTATTGTGGGTGCGGGGGTCTTTCCAGCTAAGCCTTGGCCCTTGAAACAGAAAACTTTCAAGGGCCACAAAGAGTGGTGCAGAGGAGCACATTGAATGAACTGAAGCCATCAGTACTTTGTCCATTGTCCAGATTGATCTTAATGTAAAAACCAAATTTCTGTAAATTTCTATAAATTCATCGTGTGTCACAGTGTCTGGCAAAACAACTACTTTAATATGTTCATGGTTTAAAGCCAGTGTTCGTAATGTATGGAGTAAGTAAGCAAGATTTTGAAAGCATCCAACCCATAAAATCCCACCCGCTCACTTAAGGCCTCCCACTAAACACACAAAGGCCACAGAGCACTTGATGTATATATTGTTGTCAGCATGTTAAGATGATATAGCCATGACAAATTATGCCTCTACACATTAGCAACCCTGTCTTTGATGGTAGAAATTTTCACCACAACAATCAGAGCGTAAACCAGTTTTGTTTTGGTTTTGATTACCACCTGTGAGAAAATTATCTGTGTCCTGCAACATTCCAAAATTCTTAAGTAACTGTTTGTTAATCTGTCGTTTCCTCGGGATGAATGCAAACACAATTTCACAATGCTGTGACAGAACCAGAACAACTTTTCTGTCAATATACTTCAATCTCTTTGTGAACCAAGCTTTAGTTATGTACCTGTAGTTCCTGGCAGACAGTTACACTGGTAGGCATTGACCAGGTCAATGCAACGTGCTCGGTTTTGACAGGGGTTGCTGTGGCATTCCTGGACCTGGATATTACAGATAGGGCCTGTGTATCCCCGCTCACATTCACAGGAGTAGGTGGCAATTCCATCTTTGCACACGCCATGATGACATGGCTCTGGCACACAGTCATTGATGTTCTCTTCACAAAGTACACCCGTGAAGCCTACAAAAAAGATCAGCGTGGTCATTGTGATGATGTTTCTACATGGTTATTGGTCAGTGCTGGACCATTAACTGAAAAAAAGGAGTATAGCATTCTCACTGTAATTCAACATGCAATATTCTCCCATACCTTCAGCACATTCACATTCATATCCGTTGGGTCGGTCGATACACTTAGCCCCATTAAAACACGGAGTGCTGGAACACTCATCAATGTCTATCTGGCACATGTGACCACTGAAGCCTGAAAACAGTACAAAGACACATCCATTTACATAATAAATTTTGAACACGGACAACACTGTTATTGAAAACCATTTGAACATAGACATGGCAAAGAAGACCTCTGTGTTTTCAACTAGTGAAATAATAATGGTTAGCTTGTGGATAAACACTGTGACCCATGAACAAACCTGCAGGGCACTTGCACAGAAAGCCGCTGACCTGGTCCAGACATTTACCCTGGTTGAGGCAAGGGGAGCTGTGACACTCATCAAATTCTACCTCACAATGAGTCCCCCCAAATCCTGTATGCATGGAGAGAAAATATATCTTTAATTTTCTATTTACTGACATAGCCACAGTAGCTGTGTTTCCATCTAAGGTCAAGCAAATTTTAAGTAAATTTTGAAAAATGTTGCAAAAAAGAAGATGCAAAACTAGGCTAGATAAAGCATAGATTCATCGGAAGTTGACAACTATTTCCTCCACCAATAAACAAAGTAGAAGAAGTAGAAGTTGCGAACCGGAAACAAAACAAGCTGCCTTTGCCATCTACAAGATAAATAGAGGGAGGTCTTCAGAAATATGTTTCAACATGGCAAGTTGTAATTGTCAGCTAGTATTGGCCAGGAGTCATGTTGTTAAGGGGGTCATATTAATGCACATTTCACTGTTTCGCACAATTGAGGATTATTTTTTGTTTCCATCGAGCTTTTCAAAAGTAATACTTCGCTGTCACTCATACACGACGACCATGTCAAATGCTGCAATTTATCAAAGATGAGAAGAGAACTCCTCTAATGTTTAAAACACAATTTAATTTCTCAAACGTGTACCTGGCATGCAAATGCAGGTGTAATCGCCTATGCGATCCAGACAGGTTCCATCATTGTGGCAGGGGTTAGACGCACACTCATTGACATCTTGTTCACATCGTGGTCCAGCATAGCCTCGAACACAGTTACAGGTGAAGGAGCCATCGGTGTTCACACATTGACCACCATGCTCACAAGGGTTGGTACCTGAGAATGACAGGGAGCATATTTTGAAATAGAAACAGGAAAGGATCTTGCGTTGAAATACAAACCTTATTATTTAGCAAATAATTTCACAGAGAAAGCGTCTTTTCTTACCGATACTGCATTCATTTCTGTCGATGTTGCAGGTGCTGCCTACATAGCCTGCTGGACAGTTGCAGTTGTACATGCCATTGATGGGGTTGGTGTCACACTGTGAGCCCTCTCTACAAGGGTTACTAATACAGGCATCATCTATATGACACAGCAAACCTGAAAAGGAAAACCATATTGAAGGAGCTATTTAAGTTCAAACATAAAGACATTTACATTTTTTTTTTAAATAAAGAAGCTATCCAAGATATAGTTATGTGCATCTTAACTCTGAGGCTGTGTAAATGAGCTCCACTTGAACTACAACCATTGATTTACTGCTACCCAGTTTACTGTAATCAGTGTGCTTGGGAAATGTTTGGGATTGATTTCGTCCTTATAACCCACCTGTCTTCCCATGAGGACAGAGGCACTGAAAATGGGCGACACGGTCAACACATGTGGAGCCTGGACTGCAGGAGGCTGTAGCGCAGTCATCAATGTTTTTAGAGCAGTCTGGTCCACTCCAGCCATTGACGCACACACAGACGTAGCTCCCCATTAGGTTGCTGCAGGTACCTCCATTCTGGCATGTGTTGGGCTGCAAACGACACTCATCCACATCCTCTGTACAATGCTGACCTGTGGAACAGTAGGGAGAAGGGACAGAATATGGCCAACATTAGGGGTCTTCTTCACAAAATATGCGGTGTAAAATTTGTTGTAAATTCATGTTTTCACATGAAGTGTGCCTCCCAAAACTCATTTCATGCAATGACGAAAACTTGAGTAAAAAGTACAGCAGCCGTTTTTTAACATGCATCAAGTATTGCACTGTTTTTACTTCCCCTCGCTGAATTTTTGTCATACAACTTCAGACAGCCCCAAGGAGGGTGATGTCTGCATGTTTGCTTTGCAAGCAGAAAGCTTTTGTGTGTCACACTTGTGTTAGCATAGCCACACCTTGTGCGGATCAAGATGAAAAGAGAGAAACAACGGCAGCAGGATGTTGAATGTCAAATCAGGCAACATGGTCAGGATTATTGCAAGCTGATTCTTGCAATAATCATAAGCACATTTGTTTTTAATTCTACATAATTCTCGACATACAGGCATTGGTTTTGACAGATTTCACCGGATGCCTTCAGTAAGACTCCTTTTTGTATATCCCACTGCATGGATTTGACGCAATGCAAACAGATACTACATAATGTACAAAAGAACTACAGCAAACAAGAGTTAAACACACTGAATATATCACAAACACTATAATACACTGAATTAAGCTGCTAATCAAGAAAAATTGATGATCACTCCTTCATGCATAAATCCATGTCCTTACCAGTCCACTCTGGAGGGCACTGACAATTGTAGGTATTGACTCCGTCCATGCAGGTTCCTCCATTGGCACACTGATGACCCGGACAGTCATCAATGTTGTTCTCACAGTTAGTTCCATTGAAACCTAATAAAACAATAATAATAATAAAAAACTAAAACATGAAGAACATTACTCTTTGTTTTGCCAAAATCAAAAAATGCAGAGAGACCACATAATGATGTGTATAAGCATTATTTTTGCAGGTAGATTATCCGGAATAGCTGTGTGTTTGTTGTGACTACAGAATAAAGCTACTTTGTTTCTAAAAGCCAGCAGGGTTATATTATTTACATCTCAAACAACAGAACGTAACACCCAGAGCCAAATACAGTGAATAGAGTAGATATTGTAGCTGCATCAACCAACTCATTTTGCCTTAAAATTTCCAACACCAGAGTCCCATTTCCCTCATGTTGTGTGGTGATTGGCCAGGATTCGTTTTAAGTTGAAGGGAGACTGACTGTTATGCCTTACTTTTTGAGTAAGGAACAAGAGTCTAATCCCTCAGAATGTAAGTTCTCCTACCTGGAAGGCAGTGGCAAAAGTAGCTCGTTTCAGAGGTCTGGCGGCAGGTGCCTCCATTTAAGCACGGTGAGGGTGAACAAGGAATGTATGAGCTTTCGCAGTGTCGGCCAGTAAAAACAGGGGCACAGTTACACCTGTGGCAAACGCAGAATGCATAACAGTTTGTTTCATTTCATTCAATGTGTGATCAAATATTCAACAGAATGCAAAATGTTCTACAAATTCCAAATGTATTTATATGTATAACGTATTACTTTCCAAATACAACCGTTTTAAATTGTATTCTCACTTGTAGGAGCCAGGAGTGTTGACACACACTCCCTCATTCTGGCATAAAGAGGGTGTGGCAGCACATTCATCTGTGTCATCAATGCAGCGAGGACCTGTGTAGCCAGGAGGGCAGGAACAAGTGTATGTGCCCCCAGACAAAGAGTTGCATATACCACCATTGGCACAAGGACTGGATAGACAGCTATCCTCATGTTCGCATCGCAGACCTGGGGATGAAGAGGAAGGGGAGGACAGAGAGATATGTGTAACATCAAATAATACAAAGGAATATATGTTACATATGATGATTCAATGGTGCTTCAACCAACGTCCCATATGTTCCAAATGCATAATACCTGCAATAATCAGCAGCACAATGTGTAGTTTACCCTTAAACATTCATTAACATGTATTTGATTGTTCTAGATATGTATATGAAAAGCTATCTCACCTGTCCATCCTCTGGCACACTGACATTTATACTTGTCCAGGGACTGCAGGGAGCAGATCCCTTTGTTGGCACAAGGGTTGTTGGGGTAGCATGTGGAATTCTGGGGAGTTTGGCAGTGCTGTCCAGTGTAGCCAAGGGGGCAGGTGCAGGTGGGGCTGCCCGGCACAGGTACACCAGCTGACATGGTCACAGAGCAGTTCCCCCCATTGAGGCAATAACCAGGTTGGCAAGGGTCCTTGTGATGGCAGTACTCACCCAGGAAGCCTGGGGCACACCTGGACACACATACCAAAACAAAACAATAAATCTATGATGGAACACAAAAGGTTTTAAATCGAAGCATCTCCCGTGCGAGTCATTAAAATTGTCAAAAACAAAATGACAATCGTGTCTCTGTGTGGTTAACAGAGGCAAACAAACAACAAAAAGTGAGCTCAGTCAGAAGAATGTAATGCACCACATCAGACAACTATATTGAGAACATTGAGATGACTATGAGTAACATGTGCAAAACAGCCCCATAGCACACACACGGTAGATGAAAGAGTCAGCACGGGTAACCAAAATGCACAGTTTTACATCTGTGGTATGGAGACAATACAACAACAAGTGAGGAACTACATCTCTTCATAGGAATATTATGTCTTCAGTATGCTGCAAATGAAGTGCCGGTCAGCCAGTTGGATATACTCCCTTTCCGAATTCAGGGAGAATGCATCAGACAAAAATCTGTGACTTTCTGAAACAGTCAATATGATAGTCACGCCCACCTCAAGAAGCAATTTGACACGTGTTGTCGAGTGAAAGAGTTACTTCCTTTTGTCACCATCCGCACTTGCTAACCAATGCTACTACAACATGAATATCTTCGGCTGAAGTGAAACTGAAAGTATGTGCTGTTATTTCCATTTACAAGATTAATCATACCAAGATGACATAACAACATAAGATGTAAATTTATTGTTACCAATTGCATACTGAGTGCTTTATGTGTGAACGAATGTAGCTGTCCATGAAAAAGAGGATAAAGTATAATTGCTGCAAAATGAAAGGAGGAAGCTACGCTTAGTGTAAGGGTTAAAGTTAGGTCACGAGCAGCAAACAGGAAGTGCAAAAGCAGAAGGATGACGTGAAGTCATCTGGATATTGTTGACTGACAACTTTAAGACAGTGCCTCTGGGTTGATGATCAGCAATTCTTTGGGCAATTCCTTGGGCAATACTGCATATTTCCAGAAAAAGGCAACTAGTGTGTGGTGTGTGGTGTGTGTGTGTGTGTGTGTGTGTGTGTGTGCGTGCGAGTTTCTGTGTGATCATAAATGTGGCCAAGGAGCTGATATGAAACTGGGTATAAGTTTTCCGCTTTGCTTATTCAACATCTTTCAATTTTTCGTTTTTTTTTTCTGTTCTTTGTAAATGATACAGCGGCATGCTGATCTGGGTAGAGGAAATTACAAAGTTACACAATAAGAGCACTGGGGATCAGAAAAAAAAGATCTCTTTGTTGCTTTCTATTCCTCTCTCTCTTTGTAGGCCTCCCACTTTCACTCACCACTTCTCTATATGCGAGTGTGAGGTGTTATTCTGTTATTGAGACAGGAGGTATGTTCAACAGGTAATTTCCTGTGTGTATGCTATCTTAATCTGCAGTGTGTCGTGCTGTGACTGTATGGCACATGGCAGACACACTGTCTAGAGACTGTGGGTGACACAAGGAGCTGCTAGCTCTCAGACACAGGCCTCTAAACCCTCCCTAGAGGGGCTCAAGTAACATAATAGAAGAGTAGAGATACACCACACAGGCACACACACATAAATAGAGTTTAATGTCCTCTTTCATAAGCATTCCAAGTGCTTATTTCACAAGTTACTAAAGTAAAAACAAAGAAAGAGATCAGGATCCTTCAAAATGAGACCCATGAAATAAGCCATGTGAAACAGAGACAATCTGAAAGTCAGTCTCATGAGTTCTCAGTTATATTTATTATTGGTCACTCCACCCCCACGCAGCTTGAAAACATTACTTTGTGAGAGCATGGGAGTTAGAGTCATGAATCTTGCCAGGCAGATGTCTCAGATCAATCAAATCAATGTGTATGTGCAAATCACTGTCTCTTGAAAGACTATAAACATTTCCATTTGGTATGCTCAATTGGTCCACACATGTTCATTAAATATGCTGGCATGTGTACAAATTAACATATAATGGTTTTTAATTTAGGACACACCACTGTGTGAAAAATCCATTCCAAGTGTGGAGTGCGCATGTTTTCTGGGGGGAAAGTGGATGATAGGCACACACCAATTAGTATGTGCTTAAACATGTTAAAACTTTGATTCTGCTTACATTAAAGCAACAAATGGATTTTGCCTAAAAGTATGTAAATACCTTACCAGTATTCCGAACGACAGATCTAGATATGATTCTAAATCCATTGACTAATGTATGTTAATGATCTATTATTTCATAATCAGTGTAGACACATTTTTACACGTTATGCGTGCCCCTATAAACAAATGAGGATATGTTTATCTGTGAATTAAATTAATAATCTTGTTAATCTCATCTGATTATAAATTTTATACACACACACACATTTTTGCTTTAATGGCAGTACAAATGAAACTGAAGAGACAACGTCAGGTCTCTTCACCTCAACCCTATCCGATTACACACAGCCGTCCTACCTCCTCCTGGCTCTGTCCCTTTATCAGCATGTCTACTACCCCCTACATACTAGAGACAGAAAAACACACACACAGAAAGATATCTCTCCTCTCCCCCCCTCTAAAACACAAACACAGCTTGGTCATGACATCACAACAAGACAGCCGCCCTGGGAATTCAGGCTACTCTTTTTTATCGCTGACAACCTCTCTGCCCCTCTCCTGGAGTAACGACAGGCCCTCTGCCCTGCGACATATATCACATTAGCAAGCTGTCACACAAAAAACACAATGTCCAGGTTGATGCCAGCTTTACCTTACACTGGGAGTATTTCACACATTTTCACTGTTAACTATGGGGGATATAAGAAGCATTTTTAAAGACACTATATACACATATACAGCCACTTCACTGGAAAAAAGGGAGAACATGCTGAAGAACATCCTGTGTTAAAATGTTTTGTTTTGCCTCCTTAGTCTTAATGTTTAGCCTAATTTCCAAAGATTGAAATACACAAGACATGTTGTACAAACGCTGTCTTTGTCTCTAGAACTTGTTTGAAGCTGTGTCTGGAAATCACTCAAGGGCTACTGAAAAGAGAGAATGGTACCATAGAGTAGTAGCTCCTATGGTATTTCCTTTGCAGTGTGCTCTATCTACTCTAGTGTTCCTAACGACACACTTATTAGGTTGAGATTCTAGTTAATTATGTGAAATTAAAAAGTTCTGAGAGAAAAGAAGCCTTCTACAGTCTAGTAATTTCATTTAAAGTCATAAAAACCAGTGTTGACAGAACCAAATGCATTGGCATCAGACAGTGATACAACCCTGTCCTTCAAGTTTCAGTGGCACATACGCTGCACAGTTTTGGCCTGTGGCTCTATCACTACAGCCTAAGGCAACCAGACAAGGCTGTGCATGATTCACATTAATGTCAGGGAGTGGTGTCTCATTGGGAAACTCGACAGCGACAAACTACACCATGGTCAATTATAACTCACGGAGTAGTACAAGTCTGCTGCTCAGTTTTCATACATTCTGCAATACGCGGGGCAATGTTTGCACATTTTCGCAATGAATAGACTACGTACATACCAACACACGCACACGCAAACACACACACACACAGACAGGCACACACACACACACACACTGACACACACACAATCAGATCAACTTTGAGAGACAAATCAGCAAAAATAGTTTCTGCATGAAACTCATCTATAGGATTCATTGTTTTTCTCCATGTGGGCTTGCTTTTTTTCCCCCTCCTTCTCTGCAGTTTCCTGCAGCCCTTCTTTCCTTCTTTTTCTCTCTCCTCCACCTCCCTTTTTTCTCTCTCGCTCTTGAGGTGTCAGGTTTCTACAGCTGGTTCACATTAGCCCCATCTCAGACACACACACCACCCCTCTCCTGCACCCCTACTCTTTCCCTCCTTCACTTGTTCTCTCCCTCCTCCTCTACCTCATGCCGCCCTCTGACTATCCCCGACTGCACACGGGGGCGTGGATGGGCAGAGAGGGATGGGTGGCTTTTCAGTCACTCGTGTAATGCCGCCCACCTCCTCCATTGCTTTATCATGGTCTCTGCGTCCCTTACTTTCCTCCCATCCTCAGTCCCTCGTTCCCTCCTTTCCTTGTAGCCCGTCACCTTCCTCTCTTGCACACACCCCCACCTCCTCCAGCCACTTTTCTTGTCTCGGTGATGCTTAATAACTCCATCATGCTTGATCCCTGAGGCCATCACAGAGAGAAACAGCGAGACAGAGGGGGAAAGGGAGAACGCATAAACCAGCTCATATTTCAAACCCTGACTCCTACCCCAGCTTGGTTGGAGCATAGGTGGTCTACTTACTGTACTGTAGTCCTGTGTGTGCATGCATAGATTTGACAAGAGCAGTCTCCTGACGAACCACCTTTGTGCACTGTATAAATAGATGCCTTGTTCTCTACTGTAAGTTCAAAGGTGGGTATTTGTACTACAGAAACAGCCAGTTTCCCATGTGCATTAGAGTCCTTGTAATTCCCAATCCCCTTTGTTCCTTTGAGCAATGTGTAGAATGCTGTAAGTTAGAGAAACACATGAAGTTTCCAGTTGCCATTCTTTATCTTTTCAACTCCACCATGAGTGTAACGCAATGCTACGTCAAGCTCCAAGGCAGCTCAAGACTATTATAGTATGGAGAGCTATAAGTGACCTCATATGCTCTAAATTCACTCTACTACTACCCATAACACAAATGAATGTTTTTTAACCAGGCAGACATTCCAGCTTACTGCAGGAAGTGTAGGTCCTTGCATTTAAGCAAAGAGACAGGCGGGCGATCAGCAGTCACAATAGTGAGTTTTACCATAGGGTGTTGGAAGACAGTCTCTTAACAGTCTCTTAACTGATAGCATCAACTCGTGGAGTTAGAGGCCAAAAAAATATGAGGAAAAAAGAGGGCAAAAAGAGAGAAGAGGAGAGAATAAAGGACCATAGAGGAGGGTGGAGTTCAAAATAGGGCCATGTGGTAAAATCTCAGACCGTGTTTGGAAACATTTTCAAAACGATTCATCTGAGAGGCTGTGGTATGGAGCACAGGACCCATTTTGTCTCTGAACGGTCCCTCTGCCTGCTTCTCTACGCTGTTCTGTCATTATCCAGTTTCTGTGGTTCTTTAACGTGAAATCATCATCAATAAGCCGATAAGATGTCCACATTTATATTTGCGTAGGCCATGTACAGGCCACTGACTTGGAACTCTATAAAACCCAGCAACCCATGGTGCACTTTGAAAAATAATGTTGCTGATTGTAATCTTGCTAATCCTGTGAAAGTAATGTTGTTTTGTGGTTGATTGTTCAGTGATGTGTTGAAACAACAGCCTGTGTCTCTAACAGGCCAAAATAACCTGTGTTATGTTTGCAATAGCATTATTAATTGTTTTATCAATTTACCGTGGGTCGCTGCACTGCAATCCAGTACAGAGCAGGGCCTTTAAATGTTGTACATTTGGTAACATGATCGAATACGTCACTTTCAGGTCCGCAGTATCATCATCCACTCAGTTCAGCGTGTGACAGGGAGCCACTTGTCACTTCACTGTGTGTGGGTTTAAGGTCTGGTTGCAAAATTCCCCACTGATTTGTAAGGCTTCCTCCTTCACAGAGAGGGGCTTAATCGCTGGTATGCATCAGTATGTCTTGTGGTTTTCTGATTGTCTGTGTGCTTGTGTATCTGTTGAGTTGGCACGGGTGAACTATCTAGTCTTGTCATCAATTGCGCACACACACACGTGCACACAAATAAACAAATACACATCGACAGACACTATACAGATACCACTCAAGTACACACAAGACACTTATCACTTTGGTTCCACAGTGTTAGCCACATGTACCTTAGGTAGGCTGTGGGAGGGAGATAAAGCTTTGAGGAGGGAAGAGAAATAACAACACAGGACATTTCCTTCCTTCCTCACATCCATTCACACATACACAACTTAAACTGGTGAGTGTGTTGTATTGATAGTGAAAGACAGAAAGTGATATGAGCACATTACCACTGCGCTATACTAACAACATGGTGAGTAAAAATAGTGTTGAATCTGGGTAAAGAAAATCTGAAAAACTGTGAGCGTCTTGTGAGTCTCATTTGTGTGTCTGTGAGTGTGGGTGTTGTATCTGTAGTGTAGGAGCGGAGAGGAATGACTGGCCTAAAGCATTCATCTGCTCTGTCTCTTGTGTTATTCCCGTCTTTGTCCTTTATCTGTTTCCCATCCCCTGTCTACTCTTAGCTAAATCTAGTTTCCAACCTTTTCTGGCTGAGGACATGAGACATACACACATCTCCAAAGAAACAAAGACACAAAAGTGACAATATCACAGACTACAATGCGAAGACAGCAATGACTTCTAGGAAAATCGAAAGACATGCGGTGAAGCAGGTATGGCGATGATAAAGGCAAGGGCCAGAGGTTAGAAAGAGATGCCAGAGGTCGAGGTTGTGGGAAAAGGGATTAAGAAGCCAGTTATGTCCAGAGGCCTCGCACAGCCTGAAGCAGCAGGAGGGACCAGGGCATGCATGGATGAGTGACAGTTTGATGAAGGAGGTGTAGCAAGGAAATTACACTCCTCTCTGCTCTGCTCTGCTTGTCCCTTGTGTCCCTTCCCCCACTTCACTCCTCTCTCATCATGAGTAAGGAGTTGTGCTTCAAGGTAGTCCTCCTCAGATTACCTGAAAAGAGACATCCTTTCATTTCCCCTTTCTCATCCTCTATCTGGCCGGCAGGCAAATTCTCTCTGTCAGATGAAACAGGCAGCAGGCCAACACTTCACAGTATCCCTCCCCTTACAAAAAACTTTTTCTTCTGATAACCATAAAGGGCATGACAGTGATGGCAGGGGAAGACAGAAGAGAGATAAGAGGTAAAGACGCAGACATGGGCAAGTAAATGCATTGTTCACAGAGGTAAAGGTTTTGTCGAAACGTGTGTGGCCTTGTGTGTAAGTATATATTTAACTGCCAAAAGGTCTTTGTTCCCTCCAAATAACGTCCAACATATTCTACCTATACAACTATATAACTATAATCCCAGTCAATGCTTACCAGACAATATTATACTTGTTTTCAGCAATGACGCAATTTAGACACACAATCACACACATGCATTTCTTTCTCACACCCATGGTCGATGGCTTGCTGTGTCACCGGTTTAACAGCTTCTGTACCCTGTAAGGTAGGTATTCAACCTCTCCCATGCGTTCAACTCTCTGTCTCAAAACATTCTTTTTGTTTGCTCAGACACAACACACTTTCCATCATCTAAATTGTGTTCTAGGACGTTTTTCAATTACCTAAAGACAAATATATTTGTTTTAGCTCAACTGTCATGTAATCTTGGTTAGTTTACGCTTCAAACCGGCATAGCATCTTCTTTTTTTTCACATAAATATTTTCAGCAGAACAATGAGACAAAAATGTCTCTCTAAAATGAAGTATAAATTGAAAACCTAAAAAATGATTTTCAAAATCTTTAGAAGTTGTAGTCCAGGTTTTGTTGTGTTTCTATGATACGTGGGAACCTTGCAGACGAGGCATTGGAAACAACGTGAAGTTGAAGAACAACAATGTGCACAGGAGCCCATTCAATTGCCAATGAAAACAGGGCCTCCGCTCTGCTGTGGAGCTGTTTCAGTGGTGAGCTGCTTCATTATTGACAAAGAAAAACAATTCGGGTTTCACCACCACCATTTTTTCATACATAATTTTACAATTTTGTTTCAGATGAAACATTTAATACGTGTTCTTTTTCTTCCTTTTTTATTATTGAAACAGGCAATCTATCTGTCACGTTGGAATGCACTGTGATCAATATTATCTGCCTTATGCTGACCGGTAGAAACAATCAATGTGACATAATTAAGGAGGTCCGAGCCAAAAGGTCACAGTGACTGTTTACTTACAAGCGGCTCCTTTTAATACACCGAGAGGACCGAAAAACATATAATTGGATTTTCACACAATGAGCCTTTTGACGTCCAGACAGAACCAGACAGTCCAAATAGTGACAAGAGTGCAGATTAGTGTGTAGTTTGCATGTGGATAGCACAAAAAACTAACTGACTACTTAATCAGTCTAACAGTATGCTTGCGCTCTGTCAGCTGACTCTTCTGAACTGAAAGACTCTTCTTTCTGCCTCTTAAAGGCTCCTACATGGTTTTTGTTATCAATATTGACATCCTTCCATTCAGAGGAAAGATGTATAGCTGTTTCAGGAATGTGAGCAACAATTTAACAAAATGTCTGCATATGACATGGTGACTCATACCTTTAGCAATTGCACAAACATGACATTCGAAATAACTGCAAGCACACAAACACACATGCACACGCACACAGACACACACGCACGCACACACACACACACACACACACACACACACACACAAAAACGCAATAAGCCACAGCACCTGCAAATCTGACCTTCCGTTAGATATGAAGAATGTCAAACACTGATTAAAAAATAATTCTTTCTTCTTCCTTTTACATAAGTAACATACTGTTTAAATTACAAAGGCTCTGGGAACAGATACAGATCGTGATTCACATCGTATTGAATAAAATATAATAGGGTCAGGCTCTGGTGTGTTTTTATTGTGGATTTGGCTGGGGAGTGGCAATGCAATTATAAAGGGAGCTGTCTTCTAATTACAGACTAAGCTGAGCTGTCAGAAACCGGAAGTCATAGATCACCACAGATCTTTGCACTGAAATATTTTTCTTTGTAAAAGATACTCACCATGCAGGCTATTTCACGTTTTTCATCAACAGCATCCTGCCATGTGCCATATTATTAGCCACTTTAACTCATCCATCCAAGTATCAGTTGCCTGTGTTTCTCTCAACAATTTCATTTAATTGGTTACTTTCTAACATGAGGAAAATGCTTTAATCCTGCCTTGACACCCAAGCTGTAAATCATTGGGCAGTAAAACACATTGGCAATGCCTAAAGCTATCAATTCTACAGCAACAAGAGAGCAAGTAACAGAACCCCTAAAATGTCCTCAATAACATCTTGGAGGTGGAAATGTGTGTATTGGTATTGTTCCCAGACTTGGTGTACTTTGTCTAACAGAGGAGTCTTTTATTCCCCTTCTGTGCCTAAGTAAATCCTCATGGTCTTGTGAAAAGGCTGGGGTTGATCTAAAACCCTCTTTCTGTACTGACTTTATAACAATATCCTAATGTGATTAACTTATTGCTCTGTTCATAGTCTTGTCACAGTTTTGACATGTCTGAGTTCAAATTAATAACCAAACACCATTAATCTTACCTGCAGTGTCCGGTGCCATTGTTAAAGGTCACACATGTAGCGTTGTTAACACACGGCTTCACGTCATCAACACACTGCAGAGCTGAAATAGACAAAAGATTAGTTAGAGACATTTAGTTACATTTTTGATCAGACAACATTATCTTCATAACTACATAAACTGATGACTTGAATTTCCTATGGGATTAATGAAGTATCTATCTATCTATCTATTTATCTATCTAAACAGTACATTAGAGACTGTCCCATCCTGTGAAAGGCTGCATGGCTTACATAGGCAACCGCAAAATAGTGTTAGTAGTCTTGGCAATCATGATATACCCAAATCAAAGTATCTCAAAATGTAAACAATATTCTAATATTGAGTGTTTTATCTACGGAGTGAAATGCAGTGTTAAAAATTTAATGTTGGACTATAAACACAATGCTTGGTGTTTGTGACAGTAATGTAACTGTTCCTGAGTTCCAAGCTCAAAGGAAATACAAAAACAGTTAACAAGTTCTTCACAAAATTATTGCTTGCAGCGTTCTTAATGCTAGTGGTCTTGGCGCTGTTCTCAAACGCTTGAAGTTACTTTTTTGTCTCTTAATTCTTACAAAGACAATGCAGAGGGATTGCTACCTAACCAGCTAGCCATGCAAAGCCAGCCTCCAGCCAGTCAGTGGCCACAGGGCAGCTGAATGAGAAGGCGGACAGAAGGGCCTTCACAAATACAACAAAGTCCAACTATCTCTCCGGCAGAGAGTTGTGAGGGCCAGACACTTCTTCCTTTGTGCGGCCTTCAACTCACCAGAAATACATGGCTCAAGTGGTCTTCATGCACAACATGCCAAAAAGACAGGGTTGTGTTCTCAGTTTTTATCTGTGTGATATGGTAGCCAAATGAAGCAAGCCATTGTTAAGTGTGGGTGATCAATTGAGCAAAACTGCTACCAATAATGCTGTCAATAGACTTGCTGCAGTATCTGCAATTTGTTTTTCTTTTGATCTCACGTTACATGTGTGGTTCTAAATCATAACTCTTTAGACCATAGGGTTGTTGTTTTTCCCCGCAAGGCATGAACAAGTCGTTTGATTTCAAAGAAACAGAGAGCATGGCTTCACTAAATAGTCATCACAATAAAGGAAGTGAGTTCAGCTGTGGTGCTACTTCCTGTCACTAGATTTATAACAATGTCATTCAAATTGAGGACTCCTCATGAAAATGGGTCCACCTGCATTACATTACCACACAGCTACAATATGGGGGTTCTAAAGTTGTTTGATCCACAATCAGTTACTTGACATAGTAGTGTTTGGTCAGAGAGCGAAGGCAGACCAATGCCTCAGGGCCAGGCTGACGCACATATGCAATTAGGCATGGAGATAACATACATAAACCACCATGAAATTCATAATCCCAACACGAACACATTCCTACTGGCACACTCTTGCACATGGCTCCATTGCAAAGAGGTGGAAGTTGACATTTGACTTGGAGACACAGTAAAACAGACTGCTGGAGACCATCTTTCTTTGCTGCAACATTGTTGGAATATTTCCAGAGCACATATAGTTTGTACACTTCTTGGCTGACATTCAAGACACGAAAACACGCACATGTAGACATGTGAAAAGCAGAAAATGTAGAAACATCCTAGTCAACACAGAGGAACCCATCTCTCACCGAGGCCTCTTGGTCTTGTGTGAAACATTTGGTTGACATTAAAAATCAATATCTGACTTGTTCGAGATATGTGACTGTACAGCAGACAATTGCAACAGCGAAGGGAGGCGAAAGGGAGTGTTAAGAAGACCAATGCATGATGTAGAGGGAGGGAAGAAAAGAATGGAATTAAAAGAGTCCACACCGGAAGAAGGTTTTCTCTTTCTCAGACTGATTTGACGAGCTTCCCATGCATTTGTCGTAATGCCAGATGCAATAACCACTCTGCCTTTGGAACAGCCTGTCCTTACTTTACCATTTAAACACATAGATGCACACACGTGATCCTGCATGCTGCATAGACTATACTACCATGCCTGAGCTCAGCAACAGCTCTCTCCAGCATAAAACAAACAAACAAAATGTACACACACCTTCAAATGACCGCCCCTAGTGTTGTAGTCCTTGCTCATATCAGCAGCACTAGCACTGCAAGCTCTGTACCTGACTGTTCCCACACTTCCTATCAATGAACTAAAGGTAGGAGAATTTCCCAGGCATGAGAACCTCGATAACACCTGATCGACTAAGTCAACAGTCAGCTTCACGTGGGGAAACTCATACAAGGTAACCGATGGAATGATTACTACTCCTGATCCTCATTCCATTCCTCGCATTCATTCCTCCACTGCAATGCGGACAGATACAGAACCGTGGACTTGGGAGGAAAAACAGAACAGAGACAGAGGTGCAGAATGAAATCAGTAGACTTACAGCATTGCTGTATGGTGGAACAAGGACAGCTGCCTGAGATTCTGTGTGAAACTCTGTGGCCAATGTGAAAAATGTGAAGACAAAGGAGTCATCCACGTGTGGACACACACACAATGCTATACTGTGCAATCATATCGTAATAAAAGCAATATCTACACAAGTAAATGAATTTCAACTAATGGTTCAGAAAGTCAAAGCAAAGTTTTCCTACTACTCAAAAGTTCCATATTCTTGCATATTAAAGTGATTGCTCCATTTTTTATTTTGTTACATGAGATGTTACTTCCAGTTAGTCTCTGTTGTAAGTCATGGGCATACAGTATTTGTTGCAAGATAACAGTTACTTAGTAACTAACATCTCCCTCTACTGAATCTGCCATAGTATCTTACCGAATGGCATCTAAGTCTACATATTGATATTGTTAGATATTGTAGAATAAACACAGACAAGAGACTTGTCAACACACAAATCAGTAATCACACCTGGCTTTTATCACCACTATTGAAATCGTGTACAGCCTATTTCACACAGAGATTGCAGAATGTTGGCAGAAAGGTTGTTCTGGGTTCTGTCCCAGAATTGCAGGATTTTGTTGAGTCACACTGACAAACTTTTCCCAGGTATTGTGTTTGCATTCTAGGGCTGTCACATTTTCTAAAAAACGTGAAATGGATTATCATCCTTCAAGCATCCTGGAGTGTGACACCTTACGACAGATCAATCTGGTAAATCTCGGGTAAAAGGGTAAAAAGGTTTACCTTTTTGATCCCTTTCTCAATATTACAAGATCACTGCTGTTTGATTAAAAATATGTAATGTGATAACAGGGGAAAATGAGCTGAGAAATGCCAAATTAATGAATGAGTGGCAGATGGGAGATTAAGAAGAGGCACTGTGTGAAAAGTTGTGCTTTTAATAAGACCTGCGATATTCCTGTATGGAGTCCTGATATGTTAAAACTCTCATTGCATAGTCAAGCCGTCCAGCATTACGGCTGTGGCTTACACCCAGACACATTATATCCCAATATGTAGGCATATTTATATAAAGAAAGATCTGTATGAATGAGACATATGACAAACTGAAGACCATGTTGGTCAAAACATTGCTATGATAAAACAAGTTCTGAAGCAAGAACACAGAGCGTAAACTTTGGACTGTGTTTGTCTTAGGGACCTGATCCCCACTTAAATGGACATGGATAATAACAAGATGTTTTGTGGTATGAATCTGGCCTTTATTTCTTTTTTTAACAGCTGTATGACATCTTTACACTCTGACTTGATTGAATATTCAGACAATTGAGTGTACGTGATAAAAGCTGAGAGTGGTTGTTTGAGTATAAGATGTCAAAATGCTGGTTCCTCCCACAACCTTTGCCACTACTTCTTCGTGATACCACAGTACTACTACATCTTGAAGAGAGAGAGAGCGAGAGAGGGGGGCTTTGAGCTAATAGCCGAGGACTGAGATGGGGGAAGTAATTACAAAGCTACTGACAAAGAGGGCTCACAAATTGGCGTCCCTGAGCTCTGGCACACATCCATACAGGAGAGGGCAGGAAGTTGTTCGCACTGAGTGAGGAAGTAACCCCATTTCCTGGAATTGCTGTACAAGCCTTTATATCCAGCAGCCAAACTGTTGTCATAGTTACATGCAATAAAATACCCATAGTTCGGCATGGTAGGAGAGAGATGAGGCTCAAACCAAACACCATTACCCCGAGGGTAGCTTTGCTGGCCCACACAAACAGCTGAAGAATGAGGCAGACATAAAAGCTCCTGCATGGTCCATGTAGGGGCTTCAAGGTTTTTTTCGTAGGTCAGGTTTGAGAGTATAGGTAGCACACTGTTGTTTGAAAATTGTCACTGCCAACCATGTCCTGAGTCGATCTATGATATCTATCTGGCAATTGAGGAATTTTAGTGCAGTAGTAGCAGTAGTGAATACATGTAAAAAACCAAATCAATGTCTGATTAGTGTACTCCTCTCCTTGAACCTGATAAAAAGTAAACCAGCTGAGAAAATAGATGCTGACATATTTAATCTTCTGCCAATTGTACTTTTATCTCAACTTTATTTACTGGACTGTGACCCACTCTTGACCCACTATAACATTCCCTCAAGTCACCCCTGAGATGCAAAAAAGCAGAGAATAAGAAGAAGCTAAAATTGTAGAGTGTGCTTATATTATACCCTTGTCAGCTCTTTTTTACTGTCCTCTGCTATTCTGAGGCGCTGTCTCTGTGAACTCAAAGCTTTGTTTTTCACAGATAATCTACAGCAGGCAAAAAACACACGTTTCAGTGTGACAGCAGGAGAAATTTTAACTGGACCCTCACAAGTTTGATGAGTTAAGATACTTACTTGTCTCTGTCTGTATTTTATTGCATATTATATTTAGGACAAAATAATTACTTTAGTAGTTGTGTTCACGTTTTACGCATTACATTTACCATGATGTGTCATAGAAAAGGTTCACACAAGTTCTCACATTTCAGTGAATAATCATTTTTGGAAATCGTTCAAAGTTGAATCTTTCCCTGAACCAGTCACACCAACTGACACCAGACAGCAAATGAATCAATGAATCAATGTGGTTTATGGATTTTTGTAAATTGGGCAAAGCAGGTATTGAGGTGCCTATAAGAAAAACTACCAAATGCAACAAACTGCCCTAAGGAGAAGACATCTCTTATAATAGCGCTCACATATAATAGCTCTTAAATATAATAGTGTCATTTTTAGTTTAAGGGGTAGCATGTGTCTACATGTAGGTGTGTTGAGATGGCAGAGGTAGTGGGTGTCATGAAAAAGAAAACGGAGGAGGAGGAGTACTATGGTTTAAACAAAAGTTTGGGAAACTCTGGCCTTGTTAATCCACATGAGATTCATTTTAAACTCCAACAGGTTACAACTGGTTACCAAATTACAACTGGCGCCATTTCTTACAAAGCATATCTTCTCTCTATCCTTCTCCTACTTGATGCACCCTGCTTTCTCCATTACTCTACCATGTGCCCTGCCAGCCTGTCTCCAGGATTACGGGACTCTATTGGTCAAGGAATGTGGGCTGCAGTAATTCCCTGTTAATTTGCTAACCTGTTCAACAGTGCAGACACAACGCCTGTAATCCCCTCGACCTTCATAGCCACAAACATCACCTCCCATAGTAACAGTGCACACAGCCCACGTACCTACCTTCACAATTAGCAAGCCTGGTGTCTTGGCAAAAAGCAACTAAATATTGCAAGTTCTACAATTACTGATTGGACTGGAATGCACACATTTAAATAGTATAAAACACTACCCTATTGGGTTGGTCTGCAATGCGTGTTGTAGATACACTTACAGCTGTGAACATACGATATCAGCAAATATTCATTGAAAACAATAAAATAACCTCCAAACTAACAACCATGAAGTGTGTCAGACTTTGTGGTTGAGTCCAGATATGCCGTTCAGACCAATCCAGACCTGTGTCCTTTGAGAAGTCTAGGTAAACATACGCTAACTTCTAAGTTAAAACAGACATACATCTGGAGCCCTGTTCAATTTCACCAATTAAGGATTAGGAAAGTCTCCTACTGCTGTCTCTCACCACAACTAAAACAAAGAAACATAGGAGTGAAACACATGGAGAGTGTTGTTTTTTTGTTTTTGTTTTTTAAGCTTAGTTATAGATCAAAAGGAGTGGAGGTAGAGAGGCAGAAAAATGAACATGCATGAACAGCTGGTGCAACATGCATGATGTACTGGGTATCATCAGAATATATATATAATATAATTGGCCTCTCGAGAAACTTTGGGACATTTAACCAGAATTTAACATAAAACATGATGCAGATGGACCCATATTTGGTTACCACAGCATTTAAGCTATTTAAGACCTCCAGGCTGTGGGTAGAGCTGCTGGTCAGTAAATAATGCAGTGTTGTGGGCAGTTCAACAAATATGGCTGTCTTCAGAGCACGGGGCGAAGCGTGGTGCAAATAAATCACATTTCACACCAGGCTCCAGTTTGGGTCAGACGCGAGTAAACCATGGGCGGCACAATTGCTGGCCTTTGTCCTTCTGTATCCACAAAGAAATAAATACACACAGATGTAAATAGATACACACACACGCATGTCAGCTGCCTGCTGTTTGCACAGGGCAAATATATGCAACCATCCACATGCCCACACCATTGGGCCATCACTATGTCGTGTGCCACAAAAATGGCACCTACGCTTCCTCAAGATTCACATTAACATTCACTTCTCTAAAACTGTAGCAGAGTATGTGTTGATACAGGAATTGTATCAACACAAAGTTACAAGTTATACAGGATTATTGTTTGATTTTTACAGGGCAGAAAATGATAGTTCATCTATTTGAAAGCATTTATTTAGTTTAAGAAGTGACACGGCATGATTAGCAACTATGAGGTCAATTGTAATTACCGCATGCTTATAAATGGTAGAAATGCCAAGGTTCTTTTATAACAGGTAGTGTAGGAATGTATCTAACACCAGCTCACTTTAGAACTTGTAGGATAGTAACACCAGAGAAAAAACAAACAGACTAATATCTGCGTAAAATGAAATCAACCCAACTGATTAGAAAGCACAAAGTCTGTGAAAAGTAAGGAGAGATGGGGAGAGAAAGGTTGAGAGGGAGGGAAAATAAATCATGCTACACCGAGTGATTAAGAGAGGCTGTCTGTGTGCGAGAGAGGGGGGTGAGCAGAAAGGGAGGGAGGAATGTCAAACACCAACAACATTCCACTGCTTCTCCTTGCACTGCCTGCAGCACTTTCACATTGTCTTTTCTTCTTTTGTGTAACTTCTCTGTTCACAAGTCACCTACAGTCCATGAAAAACAGGGGAAAGTCTTTTTGTTTCATCTCTAGGCTGAAACGGCATGCATGATGGTATAAATATCAACGCCTTGGCTTTGACCTGTTAGGCAGCAGGGTTCAACATGTTTTTTTATTGACCATTCCGCAGATTAGCCACTAAAACATATAATGTGATAAAACATTACATTCAGTATTCATTAAAAAAAAACTTATAGAGTAATAGAAGTTATCCTGCTTTTGCAAATTAATCCATTTACTAAGGTGGATAGTAGGCCTGTTTCAAGAAATACACATAACCTTGAAGATTGTTACAGCATACTCTTATAGTTTCACGGTATATGTTGGTATCCTATATAACATCACAAATATATATACACGTATATACAGTATATATTGCATATATATTACTGATAAGACCAATTGACCAATTGTGTGGCTTAAATTTGGCTTTTGTCCCTTAGCTTTGAAAGGAAAAGCACATAAAAAACATTCAGATGTCATATCATAACAATGGGTTTACTTTATCTGACTGAGTAAAATTAGAGAGATAAGATAAGATAACCCTTTATTTGTCTCAAAGGGGATAGCTCAATAGCTAGAAGATATCAGTACAAAAAAACATACAACATACAAGATCAAATAAAGAAAGTAGAGGAGAAAGTTCAACAATGAGCAGGAGCTTCTGTAACAGCCTGCCAGACGTGCGGCGCCATCTTGTTTGACTCAATTATTACTATGTGCAGAAGATTAATTCCTATCATTGATGCTAGGCAAGGCCTCGCCACAGTGCTCAGCACTCAAAAATGAATGGTGAGGACAGAGGATTGTAGAGACAAACACTGAGGTCACCAGGCGTCCCTGCTTTCTGAGCACAGTCTCCATTTTTGGTGTCCTGTCCCCAGCTGTGATTGTGATTAGTTCAGGCTGTGCATGTCTCAATATGAAAACTCTGTCAGAGGGGATTACATAGCAACACAAAATCACATGAATTCGCTTGCTTTTACCTTAAGAGGAATTTTCAGCCTTGCACTACCTTGAACCCATTTTCATTGACAAAAACTTTGTCAGGCAATTCAAAATAACATCCAGGTATAGGACGGAGGTATGGGACAGACAGATACACACAGCCACGGTACTAGCAACTTTTGGACAGGACAACTTTCAAATTCATTTAAATATAATCTGGGGGCAATTTCTCTGATGTCCACTGTTTAATAGTGTCCTTTTGGTGTCCTAAAATGTACACGTTTATTGAAAAACGTGTATCTGAGGTTCTGAGGTGTCCAGTTAGCCTCTCGGTTACTAACTGGGCTATTTATTAGTGTTTTATTAAATACAGATACATCAAAATATTAATCGGTTGTACTGTGTGTTAGATAGTGTTGATTTTGTGTCAATTATGTACCAGTTGATTTGGTATTGCCTGTGTTTGTTTGAATTAAGTAAAAAAATAAAAGGCAATCATTTCAATAGCCCTGCAATAAATCCTTACTTTAGGGAGCATATAGTCAAGTGTATACTATGGTATTTCTGGTTAGTGTGATGGTGTATTGGATTGCATGACATTCTAATATTCTGTAACCCTCACTACAGAAATTATTTCACATACAACACCACCAGAAACTGAAGAGGCCTCAAAAATTGCATAGGAGAAATACCTGCTGTTAATGTTAGGCTGCTAATCAGGAACTGACAACAAGGACAGATAGTGGCATCAGATTAAACCAAAAATGCAGACACATTGGCTTTACATGGTCTTCATAGAGGAGGATGATAATTGTGTTTATCTTCGAGGACATTTTACAACCTCGACAACATTTTCAGCTCCACTTCATCCCAAAAGTGTCAACCATCATAATTCAACAGGCCCTCTAAACATGGTTAAGTGTCCATTTTGGATTCTTTCTCAGTCTCTCGCTGTTCAACATCTGGGCTGTGGTGTGACTTTAGGCCTACGGTCTATTAAAGGCCTGAGAGTCCATATTAGAGGGACCCTGAGCCTCAAAATAGGACACAGGTCATATATTTCCTTCCCATATGTGCTCAATCTTTTACACTCAATCAGTGCCTATGTTTATTGATATGCTCTAGCACCCCTTCAAGAAAAGAAACAACCAAAGAAAATGTATAAATAAAGCGGAGTAACTATAAAAACAGCAGTAGGTCCACTAAAGTTGCTATGAAGATCTATAAATACAACAGCAACAACTTTCCTGACATTATGATAATAATACTGTGACTTTATGTTTGATTAAATGTCAGCAGCATCTATCCAAATTAAACAACCACAAGCAGGAAGGATTTATTTAGCATAAAGTGCAAAATAAACCTACTCACGTAGAGCGATCATAATTCATGGAGAAATTGCATTTTTTTTTTTTGTACTTATTTACGACTTTATTTTGACACACAAGCGTAGAGTGCATGAGGTACGGAGATGATGTGCATGCCCCGAGTCCCGCTGATGCGGAGGCAACAAAACGTGATACTGCCAAGACCTTCACTAAAGAAAGTTCGAACAGAGCCTCGCCATGTCAAAAAAAAAACACTTACCAAAGGCGAGCTGGATGAAACAGAGGACAAGCACTAGTGGTTTTCCCGAGGAGAAACCGGGTATCTGCTCCATATTTTCTGTAGAATCCACATAAGGTCCTCGGCACAAAGTTGAGCTGTCTCCCGGGACGGCTGGTTCTCTTGAGTCTCGATAAGGGAAAGACTCAAACACAAGTCAAGAAAAGTACCTGCGGTGCCAAATCACAACATTTTAGTTGCTGTTACGCGTGTTGTACAGATAAAAACCTTAAAAGCCGACATAAGTTGAAGTCGAGGCGGTAACGCGCGGCAGCAAAAAAAGTCTTTCACCTTTCTCCCTCTACAGTTCACTCAAGTGAGGAAATAAAACACATATCCTTCCGCTGAAGTCAGCGTGGATCTATCTGCCGGTGGAAAGATTATAAAAACGTTTTTAATGGACACGTCTACACTAAGAACCTTTAGAAACACGCACTAGTCGAGGTACCCGTGAATCTTAGGTGGAAAAAACCCAAAAATATGCTGTGTTGAGGAATTATTTGTTCACGTCGCCGCGGCGGAGGAATTTCTGCTCATTTTTCAACTTCTTCGGAGTCTTGTATGACTCAAAGTTAACCCGTTCAATGGTTTCCCTTTTTCTCCACCCCGAGCACTGCGTGATTTCCCGAGATGTTTATAACACCCACTCTTTACTCACTTTATTCATTAGTTTACCCCCTTTATGCCAGACAGAGTGCCAGGTTTCAACCACGCAGCTTAACCCAGTGTCCAGGTAAGCAGAGCGATCTGGACTCGGGGAAGTAAAGTGCGGGCAGTCATCGCCTTTTAAATCCTCTTATTCCCCCATTTTTGCTCTGGTCAAAGTCAAAGTCATGATTTTGTGGTCCAAAGTTACCAAAGGCACTCAAACATACCCGGATGTGTTCTGGGGAAATTTGCAAAACACATTTTTGAAATTTAAGGGAAAATGTCATATCTTAAAAAATCAAACATGGATTGGATTTGGATGTATTTTATTTTATTTTTATTTATTTTTTTTCTTAACAAACCTCTAAAATCCCGAACGATGGTATCTATTTTTTTCTTTTCTTCAACACACAAGGTATTGATTTTCGAGAAATTATGACATTTCTCCGTGTTTTACACGTTAAACCTTCAATTGCTAATGTTTTACTAATCTGAAAAACTCCATTAAAATCCAAAATCATTGTAGTAGCCCTGAAGTTTCCTTAAAGAGTACTCAAATGCTAATTCATTACCACTATTTAGGAACTACAACCAGACAACTGTCCATACTTGTACTTCAAAATCTTTAAATATTTAATTCTCTTATTTTCTGTGTTTTTCCGCGTGGGTTTTATATTAATTATGTGATCATAAAGAAGCTGAATACCATGAGATTTTGTGCAAATTAATGATTTATGCATTCGTTAACAATCATCGCAATCGCAATTTTGATATGAACACAAACTATATGTATTTCACAGAGGTTTGATTTGATGATAATTCTGAGTATTGCAATGTTTTTCTCATTGCAACATTTAAGATCACTGTCTTTTTTCAAAGCAGCTTCATCACTTCATCAGGAACAATTACACATGAATCAGTCCCAACACCACCTTTTGCTCTTTCCTTTGATATCTTAACAAACTGTAAGGCTCAGCAGTAATACCAAACTAATTATCCCTTATCAGCCCAAATGATCCAGGTGTAAATCACTGGCTCATCACAATAACCAGACTGGTCTCATCCCAGTGATTTGTTTGTCTTTACACCCCATTAGAGAAACACTGCCAAGCCTCCTGCTGCTGCAACCAGCACATTGTCCTCTATTCAACCCTGGTGAAAGGCCTGCAACCAGGGGGAGCAAATTGATCTTCTCAGGGGTCCGCACTCACAATGCCTTTGTTGCTGTGACCAATGTCGAGCTCGAGTTCGCCATACAGGTTGGGTGTCAGGTACTGGCACAGCAGAAAGTACTGCTCAGACTGTTGGTCAGATGGTGTTTATTTATTCCTCTTATCTCTCTGCAAAAGCAACCAAATATATGGTAAAAAAAATCTAATTCACTTCAATTCCATTCCGTGGTTTTTTTATTTAAATTTAAACTCTTAAACTATGCTTGGCGTAATTCATGGTTAAGTCACGGTCATGTGAACAAAGAGCTATGTGATATAAGTTACTTCAGAGGATCGTTTTGTCTGGAGAAGTGTTTTCCTAGTGATGTCACTCCAGATGTGGGCTTTGGGAAAGATTAGGTGTGGCTCTGGCCTCTGAGCAGAACATGTTGATTAGTTCCTCATTGCTGTTCCACCATTGAAAGATGTCTACAGAAGAAGTCTGACACACTTAAAAAGAAAGAGGAAAATAACGGAAAAACAATAACAAAACACTGGGGAATCTTTCATTCTCATAAATGGCCCTGAACGTGCTGCACACGAACAATCTCAAATTCAAATATCTTCTCTGAAATGACAAAAAAGTTGATTGGGTAATAACAGATCATTCCAGTACTAAATAAATGTACATATGTACGGTGACATAAATAATAAAATAGATGGATGTCATCCAAAATGCCACTTCAATTCAATCCAGGATATACTGCATGTCTGTTGGTCTTTTGTTTTTCAGGTACACCGCAGAGTGGTAATAAAACTGGGCTTGGACCAGTGCCATTGGCCTCTGCCATGCTGGTGAGAGAGCTGCTTTCATCAGTGCTGGGGCTCTTCACACTGATTTGGAGCTCATCAGTCAGGCTGACTTGGGCTGTCAACCACGAGATTTATACTGGAGAACTTAGGCCAAACAGTAAAGACTGATTACATTAGTGTGTGTGTGTATGTGAGTGTGAGCACTCCCTCAACCATACAAATACCACCCTGCCCCAGTGTGATAGCCATGGGAAACCAAATCAGTGCCTGTCATTCAAGAAGAGCATCAGCCAGGCCTTTACGTACTAAGATGGCAGTGTGAAGTGTATATATGATGCCTGTCTATAATTAGTAACAGCAATGAGCGATTCATTTTTCATTACTCAGCTGTGGCTGCTGATTTGTTAGCACGGACTGTCTTGCATCACTCGATGGCTCCTGCTTATTGGCTCTGGTGCTTAACCTCTTCAACTCTGGGCGATCCCCCAGTGGTCTTATCTTCACACACTCACACAATAATTTGCAGCCAAATCTGAAGATACCAGATATCTCATAATGTGTGTGTTTGGTAATTGCGACTAAAATTTTAAAAGGAATTTCAGATGCAATAGTCCACAAAATGAGGAATTCTGTCATTAGTTTTAAGGGATTTATTCACTGTTTGATTCAAATATTCTAGTCATAATGGTCTTAATGCATCTTTACTGATATCTATGACCACTTAAATGGGCCACTGCTTTTCACCTTACATAATAGAGCATCCATTTTTATGAGGTAGATTACATTTAGTGTTGAAGAGGTTAAATGTCATTTAAGTTGCACATTTTGCACTATTAACTATGTAAAAATATACTATGCAAGCCCATGTTATCCAGTTGTGCATGCTACACTGAGATTACTTTTAGTCAACACAGGAGTCACCTTGCAGACATTTCGTGCTGACTTCCCTGAACCTGCAGCATTGAGTGTTAAGTTTTGATGCCCTCGTACACACCCTGCCGGAAGTATCGTATGTTTAATGCCCTCTTGACTGTAAGCAGACCTGGGGAACAGGAAGTAATAGGAGGTATATTTAGGGTTGATTATCTCCTTCTCATTTCTCACAGACCCATTTAGACTTTCCCAGTTTTACATTTTCTATTGTACATGCCATCCCCTGGAATAAGGTTATAATAGTTGTGATGTTAATCAGTGATTGTGTACTAGTGACCACAATGGCTGGTAATATACATGAATACGCATCAGTCTATTCTTCACTTGATGCATTTGACCAAGTGAGGACATCAAGATGAGCAGATAATCTACACGGAGTTACCGAGCCCAGAAGAGTTTCTGAGTATTTAATCACAGTAAATCATTTTCCTGTGTGAACTTTAGGTTATATGATCCACATGTCAACATCAGTGATAAGATAGATAAGATAATGTGCATGTCGCAGAGCAGCACTAAATCAGTTTTATCATTTGTTTGGTTGGACGTGACGAACGGATTTCAAAGAAAACTTCAACATATTTACTAAAGTTTTACTCGCCTCATAGTTCCGCCTGAAGATATCAGGATAAATGTTATAATTCACGGGTATGTAAACGCAAAAGCTGTTAATTGTTAACCTGTAATTGTTAAAGCGGACTTGTGGGACATTTTGCTTTTGTTTACATTGCAATTTATGAAGGTTGTTATAGATAAAAAGAGTAATTTGGCTGCCTAATTGCTGCTCAAAACTGATTTACCAGACAATCACACAACCCATAAAGATTTAGCTGAGGCCATAAATATTTGGTATACTGTAAAGCCGATGAAACGTTCATTTATCCAATGGCATCGCATTGCATACAAATAGGGCAACATTTACACCATCTGCCGTAGATGTTGCTTCATTCTAGCTTTGGATATGCATCTGCAATGTGCCAACGTATGTAATGATGTGACAGCATTCTGCAGTGGTAAGCTTCCTTCTGGGATAGCGAGGATTCTGCCTGTGCGTCAGAGAAATCGAGATTGTGTTTGTGTGCGAGCTAATGCATGTGTGTATGCTCCAAGGCGTTCTGCAGGGGTCATCGATGTCGATCGATGTCGTAGCTAAGGCGTCCCTTAAGGTGCAAAACGGTGCGTAGGCCTGACATAATAGGAACATGTGATACAGTAAAGGTGTGAGGAAGAGGCAGGTCACTCTAGGACTGAGTGATGTGTGCGTGGGCGTGTGTGAAGACATCCTGTAAGGTGACCTAGGGTTCTGGCAGGCCCAGGTACACAGGAATGTGCTGTTGTGTGTGGATGGGATCCTCCCTTGAGCGCCCTGCCTGCCCAGCGTCACCCCACACTAGCAGGCTATTTATACTGCACTGTGGGAAAATAACAGCACCAACAGTGTCATCTTGGTTCTGCAAGGTTTATGCTCACAGAAAACACAAACACACAAACACACACACCACCCTTCCCAGGTATCTTCGTAATAAGCAAATTGAAGGCCAATTAATTAAATTAAGGCCAAGCTATGTGACATAACCTGCATGTTAACCTCGTGCACTGGCACAATCACTGCGGATTTGCCCAATCATCCTGGATCCTCCCTAGAGCAGAATCCACCTGCCCCAGTAGACACTTTTGGTCTCATTCATGTAACAGTTGCATTCCTTGATCATCTATAAAACATTGTTTGGTGATAAAAATGCTGAAAAAAATGAGAGATCGAGCACTAAACTTATAGGTGTGCCAAGGATGTAAAGATGAGCTTTTATCTGCTCTTGACTCCAGAAGGGTTTAGCTGGAGATTGTGGTCACTGTAACTTTTAATTGGGTAAAATTAACCAAAAGTTTTGGTTACTGTTGTAAAATTTCCAGTTGTGTATTTATGATTTTGCAGAAAAATTAGCACACAGAGTATATATCTATAATATATCTAATGCCAAAGAGTCCACGGATTTCACTCGTTTGACCAAACTTTTACTGTCGTTGCTTAATAAACAAAAATATAAATTCTACCTTTAAAGTTCAAAGAAAGTTTATCATTCTGACTCTATCACATAATCTAATCAACTCATCGCTGACCCAAGTTTCACTTTTGTGCAATGTTTTATCAAAGTAGAGATATCGTCCTGACATAGAGACAGACAAACAAACATAAACTGACATATCCGACTCTGATGTTAATTATCATGTTATAATTAAGATGTTAATTATAAATTATACAGCAAATTGTCAAATACACGTGGGTTGTTTTTATGAAAATTACACACAGAGGCACACCGATATCACCAGTAATAGCTTTGGTAGTGTTTCTTTTGATAATACGACTTCACTGTCCTATTTGTGTAGCTGTGGTTGTTATTAATTCTCAGAAGGGTTGATATATTTGCATGATGGAAGGTTGTTTGACTGATTTAGGCAAAGGGAGTAATAGTGGAGGACCTGGGGTTAACACTCTAACCTCTGCACATAACCTACCACAACAAACCTATACATTATGTTGCAAGGGATATTTGGATTTGAGAAAGGTCTCAGCTGCCAGCTCCCACCCTTGGTACTCCAAATAATTCTCCCACACATTATATATATGCATACATGACTACACTTGTGCACTCAAAAACATATGCACATACAAAAATACTGACATCTTAGACCCTCTCCCAGTCAGCACCCCATTCCCTGAGGCCCTCCGGTGCATGAGGTCAAACTAATCTGCTATACTACACTACCGTGTTTACCACACTGACAAGCTGGGAACGTTGCAGAAATGACAATAAAGTAAGGGACAGAACAAACACATAGTATCAGTGCTGAAGTTCTGAAGTACAAAAATATCCATTAAGCCATTTTCAGCACGTCTCTGTGTTTGATGTGTAGTACGTATGCATGTGTGTGTGTTTAACGGACATGCTGAAAGTTATACATAGTGTAAAGTGAGTGTGTCTGGCATATCTCCGTCCTAGGGTTAATTGTATCATAAATTCACAAGTTGCTAAAGAACAAGCATGACTGGAATTCACACCTCAGCGCTCACTTTCTCACAGGCACAAAGTTGGCATTCAGGAAGGACACTATTAATAAACCAACAATGTTATCTATTTGTAGAACAAAAACTCAATGGAGATATGTGGGAAATGTATTTGTATTTGTGTGTAATCTGTACTTAATCCCCGTTGTTGTTTTTGAGATACCGAGTCCCACAAACTTAATTGTAGCACCAGCATGAAATGTGTAGTGCTGGGAAAAAAAATATTGTTTATTGCTTTGGTTTTATTACATAGTAAAAGCCTTGCTTTTTAATAGACCCGTACGTGTCTGACAGCAAGGTGTGAGGAATCATCTGTGCTCATGAGGACGGCGGTGACAGAGGTGATAAAGAATACACAGTGGGAGACAGGTCCATGTCTGGAGAACAGCCCTGCTGCACACTCCACACTGTGAGAAGTTCTTGGTTCCCAGGACCCGGTGTGTACGTTAGGGGGCAATAACTCACAGCGTCCCCTGACTTCCTCTTTCGGCCTTCTGCGTTTTATGACCCTCTCCTATGCCATACAGCTGCTGTCTCTGCAGCTCCACTCACTCTAATTGGTCTAGACTGATTTGAGAGGAGAGGATGAACGGGGAAGAGACAGGGAAGTGGCAGGAGGACAGCTGGGAGGAGGTGGGAGGCCGGTGTCTTATGGGACGGTGCATGGCTTACTAAAGCTTCCCGTTACTTTGGCAAACATGACAACATGACACCAGTTTCATTTCACTTCAAAGTTGAGAATGATTCATGCTGCGTTTGGTAAAATGTTTGAACATGTATAACTGTTAAATTACTGTTAAATTACTCTGTTTGTTCTGTTGCTCTGCAAACTGTACACAAAAGAAACATATGAAAGTCTTTGATGTAAAAACTTTGTTTCCATTTTGGTAAATTGTTTATGAATTATTTACTACATATATGAGTAACATTTTTGATTTGCGTTAGTTAGTTAGTTAGTTAGTTGTTAGAGAATTAAAGCTTTTTTCTTACAAACCTGTGTGGACAGAATGAATTCAAACAATGCTTTTACATTTAGTTTAGCAGTTTAATTTTAGAGGATTATTTTAGCTTTGGTTAAACGAGTCAGTCTTTTTGAACGTCACATCCTGTCTTGAGTGTGATCTTCCTACAGACAACACCATCAACCGAGCGTGAAGTGTTACAGAGCCACCGACTCACTCACTCACTCACCTAATCAGTCACTCACTCAGCCCCCTATTTTTGCATTCTGTCATTTCATTCATGATATCATCTATGTGAAGGACCCCAAGAGAGAAAGCATCAAGTTCATTTTCGGGACAGTTTCAAGTTTCATGCATGTGATGATTTTGTCTGCAGCTGTGTGGTTTTGCACACTTGCCTGTGCTCTCAGTGTTACTCAGGGAGGGTCAATGTCATGGTTTCAATGTCCTGTTTCTTTAAGGTTGCAGACTCAGGAGCTTTGGAGCGTGGGTGGATGGTCTTGTGGTTGTGTCTATATCATTGACAGGAAATTTAATCAAGATACGGTAATAGGACTTTGCAACATTGGCTCTGTTAACACACGGTAAAACACGAGAAGAAACTTTCCACCCATCATTGTGTGTCTGTGTGTGTGTGTGGATGTGTGTGTATGTGAGTGCACATGCGCTGTATTCTGGCCCCTGATCACACAAAGTATTTTAATCCAATCAGCTTCGTTTTCACATGACTGTCACACACTCACTGCTGCTATAGTAAGCTTTAGAGGAAGGATAGAAAAGTCCTGGACTAACAGAGGGGAATGTTTCCTTTCTATAATTACTGTGACATTTACACATGTGTGTCTATGCATATTCACCAACAAGAATTGTGCACATTTCCCTAGGCTGCTGGATTTTTCTCCTCAGCTATCGAGGAGATGTGTGTGCATCTATGCCTGACATTACAAATTCTGGAATTCTGTTTTCGTGCTCTTAAAATGATTTGAAAGATTGAAGATACTGTAAGAAGAGGGGTTTGAATATTAATATGATGATTGAGCAGAAATAAAAGTAGACATTTGTACACAGTGCATCGTTAATTGTTAATTCTGGGAAGATGAAGCATTTTTATATAAACAAAATACAGGCAGTGATTATTTATGGCAACAGATAGTTGGAGGAAATGTAAACTTTAACTATGGGGAAATTATGTTATGGTGAATCAGCCTTTTGTAGGTTTGAATGTTTGTTTTGCTAGCTATCATCTCATATATATATATATATATATATATATATGTATATATATATGTATGAATAAATATATACATAAAACACAAGCATTACAATTAAAATGCAAATGGTGGAAACGTGGTAAAAATAGATGCTAAGATACTAAGAAAGATGAGGTTCATCAAGATACAGTACACAATAAGAGTCACTTCCCTTAAGATGAGGTGAAAAGGGTAAGCTGTGCCCTGTGGTTTGTATCTGGCACGCTACCCTTGACTACTTCTCACTTCCTGTTTTACCCAATAAAGTCTGAACTTGAAGAATCAGACTCCTACACTGTCGGTAAATAGTCTTGACAGCAGTATTATGTTTGTGTTTATTTATGTGTTTATGTGTGTAGTATGTGTTTACTGTTTACTTACTGTCAGCCTAAATCTGTCTTATTCTGTCCTGGCCTTGGAAGCCAAAGCTTATATTTTCCATTTTTTAAGGCTAACCTATGATTTGGAGCTTTAAAAACAGGAGGCGCAGTCAGCAGCATGGATGGGAAGTAAACAACAATAAGTGAAGCACTCCACCTGCTGGTCAATGGCGGTACTGTAAGTGAATTATCACGGCGCATGCCGGTAAGATTAGGGTCAAGTCGGTTCAGTGAGGGAAGTGTCGTCATATTTCTGGAAAATCATTATAATGGTAACAAAGGATGTGAACGTGAGACGTACAGCTTGTCACCCATGAGTCATTTCCCTTAAATCTGAAAGGAATAACAGCAGAATCATTTGATACATGATGTGGGACGGCCCCCTGATCAGTTACATCTCTACTCTGGTGTCAATACTGTTTGTGTGTTAAATTTATCTTTTTCCCCCATGTTTTTCCATATGGTTTTACAATACAATGTTGAACCAATGACTCTTTGTTTGACTGACAAAAAGCACAACACATTCAGGATTAAGTGGTTTATTGAACAGCCATTTATCATACAGAATCAAAGCTGGATTTCTCTGCTTTCATTGTCTGCAGGAAACATTATCAATGTGTGGTTATGGAAGATACAGACGTGTGAAAAATGAAAGAAATCCATCTTAAAGTAAAGGAAGGTGTGGGGGCCAACACATGTGAACATAACAGTACCAGTGAGGGTGAAGATGAAAGGAAAATCCAATACAGTTCAGTTCAAAACCTCCCATTAGTGTTCTTTGGGTTGAATCTGGTCCACATCATTTTCATATTTATCAGTCCAATCTTTGATCCTGAATGGCAGCAACATCATCCATTTGTGCTCTGGTCCACATCCAGAGAGCCCCTCCCTTCTGCCATATTGCTCAATCTATAGTTCTTTATTGTGAAATTGTTGATAAGCCATGTTTATGACACATTACTGCAACAAACTGGGCTGTGGATGATGTCATGTTAGCTTAGCTGAGAATGCCCTGAATGAGGTACATCAAACATATTTGTGCATTTCAAGGCCAAAACGAGCGGTACACGTAATAGCGAAGAATTTGCACTATTTGCCGTATAAATTGAGGACAAACATCAGATTAAGTCAATGTGCTTTGACAGAAAGGAAACCTTTTTGTGCAAATGATTTTATTCCGATAGCAGACAACACAGAAGTAGATAAAGTGTCCTTTCCAGCCATTAGTAGATACGACTTGTAACTCTCGTTCTCAGATTGTATCAACTTAAAACTGAATCTATGCGTGTGTAAACTTTGTACAAGTAAAATGACCCAACTAGACATTAAATCTTTTGATGAATGCAGAAAGGAGCTGTTCCACACCATCATGGTGCAGGTGTAGGAAAGCGCAAGGGGAGTGTAAATGCACACTCAGTTGAGGTCAAATTATATGGGTCACAGGGTTGTAGACATCCTGTTATGTCTAAGAAATCTCAGTCAAATCACACATGTGGAAAATAACGTTTGCAAGGCTTCCATTAAAAAAAACAACAAAACATTGTACTTAAATTATACGAGTTGTCCAGGCAAATCAAGCCACCACTACTGTTATTATAACATCAATGAACGCTAATATCCATTTCATGAAAATTGTATGCTAATTGCTCTTTTCGGAATTATTAACTAAATTAATTCAATAAAGGCTTTGCAGCTATCGTACAATTCTGGGAACTTCAGGTCTTAATTTTCTCTTCATTTCCCCTAACAGCTTCAAGAAAGAGCAACCAACCAACCAACCCACACACTCTCACGCACTCACACACGTACGCAAGCACGCACGCACACACACAAACACACACACACACAACCTCTTAACCGTTACTCCAGGCAACTACTAGAGCATCGCTGTGTAATCTTTCACAATAAAACCCAGTATTATGATCATTTATAATCAGATCACACATCTGTGAACAGATGGGAACAAAGTGGGCGGCGGTATGTCTGTAAATTCAAAAGTCTTATTAAGAGCAGGGATCCTGTTTTTAGTCGACAGCTTCTCCTAGTATCTGCAGATTCTGTACAGCTCATTTTCCACTTCAGCGCCTCCTTCATCTTCTTTCCTTTCTCTCTCAGAGCCACCAGAAGCGTACATAGACAATGAGCATGATGAAAAACACACCACCAGCTGCCAGCTTGGCATAGGTGGAGCGAGTATTCAGATACTTGGCATCGCTCCGATATTTCTTAGACAGGGAGGACAAGTTGCTGGCCTTGGAGTCCAGTGCTGCGGGGAGGAGAAACCGGAGGAAAGAGAACAGGAGGTCCAAAGAAAAGAGGGAATAGGAGAGCGAAACGAGGAGGGAAACACTCGTTAGACAAAACTGAATGAGGACAAAGACAGATGAGTATCATATTGAGGAGCATCCTTGGTTTTCAGGCCTGTGATAACTTGGACTTACCAGAGAGAGCCTCCCCTCTCTGCAGCACCTCCTCTATGTTAGCCACCATGATCCTCTGGACATCCTGGAGCTCTGTGTTGATGCTGCCCAGATTCCTTCTTGCTCGGCTGTCAATGTATGACTTCTTGGTCTTTTGGATGTAGGTGTCTGGAGAGCAACAGAGACCAACGCGAGATGTGAGCCTGTGCAGGAGCTTGGCAACATAACAATCATCGCAATGATTCAGTTTTCCATTGCTTCAAGTTAGAAGTGCATCCAATAATTAAAAGCCATAGGTCAACCTGGTCTGTCCTGAAAGCTTTGTTCTAACGTTCGCATCAGTGTGATTTTAACATATGGGATAAACTGCTAAATAAGTAAATATGCACTGAACATACAGAGGAACTATTGCTATCAACACTGAAGTCAAAGTCAGTGTGCAATTTTTCTTTTACAGTGGTGAGTGCAACATGATTGAGAGTGGCGATACTGTGATAGCTCAGCTGCCATTTGAACCGAATGCCGGCATTCTTTGCTTTATATGTTCCAGGCTTTTTTATCTCTTACCAAATTCAATGAAGGAATAAGGCCGGGATACTGTGGGGACCTTCTTTCCGTGCTGCTCATGAAATTCTGCCTGAAGGTCCTCCAGGTAAGCGAAGGCCAGTTTCTTGGGAAAGCTGCCTTCACATAAAACGAGGTAACACACTCCTTTCTCTATGAAATAGCTTGAGGGAGAAGCAGGAGTGTGATCAGAGTCCAAAGAGATACATTAACAGTGGCCGTGCATACGATGCTGAAGGAACAGAACACATGCTCATGAGGTAGGATTTTTTGTTGTAACTGAGATTTTTACTGTTTTATTTATCATCTAAACAGCGGCAGTGTAAAAAGAATCCTTGCTAATCACAACTACCCTTAGAAATATTTCTGACAAGTTTGCCATTTTTTCCGCTAGTTTGATGAAAATGTTTGATGGTAAAAAAGGCTGTATTAGAAACCAAATAAATAAACAATGCTAAAAAAACTAAGAAAACCTCAAAAATACTAAAAACATCAATTTATTTATTAGAATTTTTACAAAAGATGACTCTGCTTCACTTTTCTATGGAGCCCCTAAAATCCCGAGAGATGATTTTTTTCCTAGTGCATCCATGTTATTACCTTGTTCCAACAAGATAATTAACTTGTGCACACAAGATACAAATATATTACCTTTTGGGACTTTAGGGACTCCATAGATTTCTGTGTGATCGATTATTTATTGTTTATAAATTTGGCAGCACTTCATAGCCACAATTTGCACGTTGACTTTATACTCTGGATGGTGTTTGAGTACTCTGTACTCACTGAAAGGCCATGGATCCGGCCTCTAAAGTGCAGCGTGTGGGACTCTGTTCATTGAGTTTCCTGAAGAGCTGCTTGGCTTGACTCTGGTACTGCTGAAGGTCCCGACCGAGCTAAACACACAACAAACCAACATCAATTAACAAAGAACTCACACACATCTAACACAGACAACATAGTGTTGTATCAGGGCAAGAAACAACACACACGCACAACTATTTGACCAGCAGAACAGAATTAATTCCAACTGTTGCGATAGGGGTAGACAGTTACAACATTCACCTTGAGTCAGAAATTTAGTTTTGATGTTGGTTTTTAATTGATGCTGTTCATTTCTTGCCCCATAAAGTCTGTCAAAATACAGATACATTAATAACCATACTACAGATAAATGAAGCAGTGCAATGCTACATCTCAGACTGAGAGCACCATGGAGTGTATTTAAATAATGGACATCTGTTGCAGCTGTGGTGACACAACACGCTCAACACTGACAACTGTTCATGATTTTCGTTTCTCAGTAACATAGAGCTGGTATAAAACGGCCCTCAATGCAGCAGTGTATCATCACAGAAGCACGTAGTATGTTAAAGCACAGAAAATGGTGCAGAGTCAAAACAAACCTTTTCACTTCCCTTTGTGAAGGCAAACAAGAGAGCGGGAGGAAAAGACTCCTGTTAGGTTCTCAAAAGTATGGCACAACAGCTTAACACGTCACAATGTCAGTACCATCCATTTACATTTTAAATTAATTTTTGTGTTCAAGCCAATGAAATTACAACAATCAAAACACATGAAAAAAGGTTTGCTGCACCACTGGCTTTTATTCAACTTTTCAGTGGGCCCACAGACCGACGAGTCTGTTTTTTGTTTTTTTTTTGGTATTATGGATTTTGAAGGCGTTCACTCCATCAGCGTTTATGCCCAGAATGGTATGTTTCTAAAAGCAATTAGCTTTCTGTGAGAGTTTTCATTACATTATAAGTAGTATTTATCCTAGAAAACGCATTGCAAGCCCATGATTTCTACAGTTATGCTAAATTCCTTAATGTTTCCAATTCATTTCAAGAAGCCTTTTTCAAGCTATGACATTTTACATTTCTCGGAATTCTGTACTTGTTTGGTATTTTCCCCAGAAAGCAATGCATCCTATACTTGGATCTTTGAAAACTATGGGAAACTCACTTTAATTTAAAATAAACTCCAGTGTTTCTGAAAATAAAAATTATGAAATTACTAAAATGAGTGTAAGAGGTTAAACACTTGTACTGTCAATTGCTACGGGCAAATACAAGGCTCAGTTGGTAGATAAGCAGGCCAAATGCAGGATGTGTGCAGCAATCACCAAATCCTCATCAAGTCTAATCTGGTTTCATGCAATGACCGGTGCCCTGGAGTAGCCAGTGACAATGTTAACCTGACATCCATTACAGATGTTGACATATTGTGTTTGCTTCGGGATAAATGTCTAATATACACTGATATACCTTGGGACTTTTGGACTTTAACAAAACTGCATCACCGACAATAAACTCAGCAATATTTTTTGCAGGATGGTAGGTGGTTCATAGCAAATATTCACTGAGGTCACTCAAACACTCAAAGATGGTTTGTATTAAGCTCTGATGTAACCACCAATACATCAGGATGTTTTCTGGGGAAATTTGAATAAAATGATTAATCTAGAATAAAGACAATTTGAAGGGCAACATAAAATGCCATACTTTAAAAAGGCGAGGGTTGTGGAAATATATTTTCAGATTTTTTTAGGATTATGATACATACATATACTGTAACATAATACATATGTTTTGACTAGGAACACTCAATTATTTAAGTGTTACTAATGTGAACGGTCGATCACACTTATACAGGGTTGCATTGGCTTAAAGTGTACTCAATTACTAATTCATTTACCAGTGTTTATGGGGTTAAGCTTTTAAAATAAAACTTAATTATGTCATCTAGATTCAACGCGGTTGCTAAGCTAAAGGAACAAAGTTCTGAGCTCTAAATGTGATCCTTGATATCTTACAGAATATACATAAATCGTCTACCTACTTTCATCGTCTGCTCATTTTTGAATGCCAAAATAAGTCCCACGGTAATTAAATGTAGCCACGAGTGAAAGTTTTCAACACCTGCTGTGAACCAAACAATGCCACATCAGGCTTAAGTCACCACTTAACACGGGAACAGGTTAATCCGGCACACCTGGATGGTCTTTATTTCTCCTGATTTCCTCCACGTATGGGGAAAAATGTTAAGAGTTTAATACTCATGTCTGCTAAAGGTGTTAACGTGTCGCTTTGGGTGGGGGTGAGG
>OMNV01001079.1:5040-35567 GCA_900303265.1 Brotula barbata | reverse complement strand
GGGGTGGGGGTGTGCTGTAACTAAAGAGCATCGAGTACCGGAGCCTGTCAGTCTCAAACACGTAGCTAGCGGACAGAGGGGCTAAAGAGGCGGAAAATGTCAAACCTGCTCGTCTTCCTGCATCGAGGCGGCGAGCGGCAGTCCGTCCGCCAGCCGAGCGATCATCGTGAGCAGCACCATGTCTGTCTGAGTTTGTGCGGGGCTCCCACCGCAGACACGAAGCTTCGGTATCAGCGAACAGGATCTGACAGGCTGCAGACTGACAACACCGCACCTCTGACGCGCTGAGCTGGACGGAAACGCTGCGCTGCCGTTGCAACATCTAAATGCATCCCTGCGATTTTGGTGCGGAAATTAGCCGCCGCAACTAAGGTTCCGGGCTGAAGAAGAAGTATTAACAAATATATTAAAAAATAGATTTACATTTTGGGACAATAAAAAAAACAACATGCCTCAAAGAGAAATTGGACAAATTTTGAATAGATTAGATAAATATAAAAATTAACTCTTTAAATTCCGAGACTTTTGAGTTTTATTTTAAATTCTGGTGAAAAGCCCCGTTTGCAAAGATGGCAGAATAAAGGAAAGCAAATTAAGCTTGCAATACTTTTTTTAAAAAGTAATGGTAATAAATATCAGATTTTTTAAAATCATAAGTGTTTTTGAATTGCAGCAGCATAGGTTCAATTCCGGCTTGTGCCCTTTGCTGCATGTCATCCCCTCTCTCTGCACTGTCCTTCCTGTCTGTCTCTCTACTGTAACTATCACAATTTCACCAGATTTCACCAAAAGAGTAAAAAAAGATGATGACCAGGTTCTTGCCTTTTTATTTGATTTGAAGTAGTACGCAGCAGGGGGCGACATTTCACAGACCAAGACATTTCAAAAACAAAAAACAAAGAGACGGGTTGTTCTTGTTTACAGGCCTGTACAGTGTTTTATCGCATTTCTAACTCAATTTGTTATATGGGTGATGATGGTGGCTGGGATGAAAGTTCTACATTGCTGGCAGCTCTAATTATAGCTATGATTATTTGTTTTTGTCTAAATTAAACGTGCACAAGCATTTAATTGTTTGTGATACATTGTGTATGGGTCCAACTATCCCAGTACAGAGTCTCCAGGGAGCCCATCTATTCCAAGTCTCACAACATGTATTGGCACTATTGCTACCTGATCAACAAAACACAACATGAGAAGCTTCTCCAAAGAGATTTGGCCTACACAGTACAAAACAATATCAAAATAACACTGAAGATCTGCTATAGTTTCTGAAATCTTTTCAGAAATTTAACTAAAGTGATCTAAGGCTATTTCGATAGATTGCATTAGAAAAATATATATGTTTAGAAAATACCCACAGAAATATTAGAAATATAAAGTACATAACCTAGTAAATTCACTTTGTCCCCCAGATGCAAGTCTCAAGTTCATTTTCACAACTGTTTTAGATTTTCCCTGATTGTTGAACTGTAAAATGTGGGCAAGCTGAACTGCTAATTTAAAAATATGCACCTGAAATGATTTGTACACAAATATGCAAATTTAGCATGCTGTTTATAGAGCCAATGTTTGGTTCCTATCCTCCGTAATTAGAGAAAGGGCAAAGACAAAAAAGTTGCTGCAGATTGATTAGTAATACAATATGAAAGACTTACTACCCCAACACACAGTGCAGTTATGGTTACTTTTACTTTAATTCGGAAAGTCTAAACTGGATTTATTAGTAGGGGGTAGCAGGGTTTGTGACGAGTGGAGCAGAACTGGTTATCAGCATTCAAGAAAAAGGCTGGCATATTTCTGATGAATGGCTAGAGCACGAGCATGAGGACAGGGCAGCACAGGCAGACGAGGGGGGCCCAGACACAGTCCGGACACCTCGATCATCAGCTGTTTGTTTACGCCCACATCAAAACCTGTAAATAACATGAAACAGAGTCTGTAAGATAGAGAAAGAGCCCAATCAATTGAATAACATCAGAATACAACATCACTCACCCAGTTTGATGGCAAGGCCGAGAAGCTCTTGCATCTTGAACTGCGCGTGGAAATTAGATGAAGATGTCAGTATCCCAAATTAAAATTAAGAAATGTTGAGGACTAGAATTAGGACTGGAGCTTATACACTGTACCTGTATTCTCCTGGCTTGGACCAGGTTTCCTTTTTCAAACAATGAGATGAGCTCATTGGCATGGCATCCTATGTAGTTAAATGTGCTGCAGGCAGAGGAAACCAACAACAAATAAAACAATAAATCTTAATTATAAGTTGTACAGAGAAGGTGAAAGGTAAAAGAAGTTCATGTAATAGAGACGCTGACCTGCCAACTGCTCCGTGGGCTCCCATAGCCAGACCCGCTAGCAGTTGCTATAGCATCAAAGAAATGATTTTAGGACAGTCCATCAGACCAGGTCAGAGTCAGATCTTGTAGTGGCCGCGTAAAAATACAGACATATGCAACTATGGTGCGATAATGTGCTTGAAATGGTGCAGATTAAACACACACGAGGAAGAGAAATATAACTTGAGGAGGAAAAAACAAACAAACAAATAAAGATAAGAAAAATGTAACCTCGTCGATGCCGTAGAGGATGGACCAGTGTGGCTGACTGCAGTTTACGCACTGGCCAAAGTCCATCAGGTCACTGTCAGTAAACTTAACACCCCTGAAGGATGGGATGAGGGTCTCGATATCTTCCAGGACATCTCTCACACGCACTGAAACGAAAACAACATCTAGAATTTATTATGCAATCATAGAGTCTCTCTACTTCTAAATGGCATAAGGCTGGTGACCCTATTAAGGTGCAATGAAATGTATTACATGTAAAAAATTTTCCAACATTTTGTCTATTTCCATTTAGATACAAGAAACAAAACAGAAGAAACACTGTTGAAACAACACATCTCCATACATTGTAACTTTCACAAAGGTAAGACTGACTGACTACAGTGCTTTTGTATTAGACTGCACGCATTAACTTGCTTAACTGGTAACTGAGTAACTGGCAAACATTTCGTTGGACAAGCACAATGAGAATAATTGCTGAGAAGTAAAAATATCAAAACAGTGGGACTAACCATGAACACCGGTGATAGCTGGAATGTGATAATAATAGAAGGGCAGATTTGGAGCAACTGAGGCCACTTGCTGGAGGAACTTCCTCAACACATCTGGGATTGGAGGGAAAAAAAGAAAACTAGCCTTATATAAATATTGTGGTGTTTTGATTTAATTTGTCAAGTTTTTGTTATCTTAAAGCTTCCAACTTAGTTGCATCTGTGACGCAGCTTTGTCTTTCATCTTTCAATTTCATAAAGTAATTAGTTTTTATTCCCCAATCAATCAATCGCCACACAAAACCCCATGACAATGACAAAATAGAAGGTGTGAAAATTTTGCCAATTTGTTCAGAGACCATGAGAAGTAAGATGCTCTGATGTAAGGAAAAGAAGGATCTAAGTCTTTGGTCTGAATGCCAAACATCTGGAGGAAATGAAACACCGCTCGTCTGGTTGTCACAATCTCTACATTGCAGCATGGTGGACAGTATGGGGGAGGTTTTTCAGCTAAATGAACCAGGAGACTACTTGCGATCAAAGGAAAGATGAACAGAGTAAAGTACAGAGATCCTAGATAAAAAAACAACTGCTCAGGACGTCAGCCAAGGGTGAAAGTTCGCCTTCCAAAGCACAGAGTAGGGACAATGCCAGAGAGGGTTATGGATAAGCCTGTAAATGTCATTGAGAGATCAGGCCAGTAAAATGCTGCCTCATCTAAGTACCGAGTAAAGGGTCTAAATTACAAAATAACTTCCTTAAATTGCAAAATTTTCTGCTTTGCTTCATTGTTGAGACAAGGAACTACAGTGTTTGAATAGGATAAGAGGTGGCAAATATGAGCCATGGATTTGAACAAAATGTCATATTAAACACTAATGTAATGAGAATCAGGTTGCACATAGATTGAAAGACACACCAAATAGCCTTGATTAAGCCAAAGAAAAGGGAAAATGTTATGTCTATGTAGTATCTAAATTTTCTTTATTGTTTTGGTCCAGGGACATTTTGTTAACTGAGCAATGACATATAAGGCAAAACAACATTCCTTTACTACAAAGGTCAGTTAGTAGTATAAACTTTCAAAATTCTGCTTCTGCTTTATCACGATGGGGTGTTGTGTTTAGACCGATGAGGAAAAATTTTGTTTAAGCCGTGTTAGAATAAGTGTCATAACAAAATGAAGGGGTCTGAATATTTTCTCTACTGTATATAAAATATGGTGAAGTGTCTCGATGTTTGCAAGCAAGGCAGTAAAACGTGTTTCCCACTAAATTATCGGAAACCTGCAGTGCTGGGTTTGAAGAAGGATGGGGCAAGAACTGCTATCCCGTCAGCCCCCACTTCCTCAGCATGGCGAGCCTGAAAGTAACATGGTAAAAAAAAAAGAGCATAGAGAACTGCAGCTGTTCATAGCAACCGCTAAGTAATAATCACTTGATCCACATTACGTGAAAACTTCATATATATTGACATCCAGATGTTTGCCAGTGGATGTTTGTCAGTTCCTCTGATGCAATGAAAATGCAATGAGTTCTACATCCAGCATCATTCATCAAAGACTGACTGAGCTAAGGAAATGTGGAAAGGGCAAATAATAAGGTCCTTTATTGAAATTTTTTATGTAAATAATGCCTAGTTGAATCCAATATTACCAACATAGAAATGTATCTGAAGGTGGAATGGGCTTTAATGTATGACCAAGTGCATTCTAGTTACAAATCCGTAACTTCCTCTAATCGATAAAACTCCAGAGAAAGCTGATTTGCATCCAAGCGCATTCCCTAAATGTTAAAATTTACTCACAGCTGCTCTGGAATATTTTAAAATTTAGAAATACTACAGCTGAAAAAAGTGTGTTAAACAAAGACTCATTAGAAACAATGTGACGGAGGAGCTCACCAGTTCTTGTGAATCTTTTAGACTCATGCAGCCAACATGCACAATCACCTGATCCAGTCTGAAAAATCATGCAACCAGATAAGACCACACTGAATATTTGCCCTTAAGCACCTGGTCATGAAGACATATTTGAAGGTATGACGTACTTCCCCTTGGCTTTCCGACACCACTCATCAGCCAGGACCTTCCTCTCCGAAACACTGAGAGACATGCTCTCTCCGGTGGTGCCATTCACTGCAGGCAAGTAAAATCATGTTTGTTAACACAACCGTCGATTTGGCACAAAAATCTTATGGCAATGTCAATGAAAGGGAACAAGCAGAGGTGACTCTAGACTTTCACAGAGGAAAGGTGGGTGCAGTCTGTAGAGACTCAAGACAAAACCCTTGAATGAGACAATTGATGCATTTTAAAGCAGATGGATCAGCATCAAAATCAGTGGCTTGGTTAAGGCCACACACGCACAAACAGCTAATGGAAATGAGAATGGAAATACAGTGTTCGAACAAGATGACACTCACAGGATATACGAGTCATTGGATTTAGAAAATGTCATATGAAACCCTAGTCAGAATCAGGTAGCGTATAGTGAACGAAAAACCAGACAGCCTTGGAGAATCAAAAAGAGGGTTGTAACTTTTCTTTATTGTTTTGGTCCAGGGACATTTTGCGAAGTGGAGTGATTGCATAACAATAAATTTAGACAAAACAAAATTCTTTTACTGTGAAGGTCAGATAAACTTAGTGTAAAGGTCCAAATCAAATCCATACAAATATGACACTAACAAAGTATTCAATATACAGCATTAGTCTATAACGTTACGTTATTATGTTATCGGTGTGATTTGATTATCGTACATCTTTGTATGTATGATTACGTGTCGAAAACTTGTTGTCAGAATGAACGCAAGGCAATGGCACAGGCATTATTAGTATATATTACAGAGGGAATTGGATTCCGCCTAACTGTGTGTATGTGTGGATGACCCTGTGGCCCATTGGTTTAGAGTGCATAACGCAGCAGCGCTGGTTCAGTTCTGGCCTGTGCCCTTTGCTGCATGTTGTCCCCTCTCTCTGCCCTGTCCTTCCTGTTTGTCACTCTATTGTAACTATCACAGTAGGGCAAAAACGCTAAAAAAAAAAATCTATGTTTAAAGGACTGCTTTCAATTCGAGGCTCGTATTAGATAAAACTATTTTATTTTGACTCAGTTGTTGCTTTATTTCATTTGAATTACAGGGCAGTTAATAGTGAGTTGTGTGTCACATGCAGCTTTTGGCAATCTAATGAACGCTGCCACATTTCCGAGAAGCCGAAAGCCAACTTCCCGAAACTGCCTCAATTTCTGTGGGTTTTATTGGAAAATCTGACTAGCACGTCAACGTTTTTAATTAAATTTGACTTAGATTCGTCTCTTGTGGATCACTTTTTTGAGTGTCCATTAATTACCAACTATGACTACAAATTGTAGCAAATATAATAAAAACAATGAATTGTGTGACGATAGAGTTGATGTCGTTGCAAAAAGAGACAATGACAAATATTAAGAGTTAGAATCCACTTGCAAACTTACCAAATATGTTATTTACACCTTGCTTCTCTGTCAAGTAGTCAACGTATGGTCCAATCTCTGATAGGTTGATTTCACTGTTTTGGGAAAATGTGACACAAACAGGCCTATTAATTTGGCAAAATGAAGAAGTATGAACAGACATGCTATAAAATATAAAAGGGTTTAAGATGGTCATGGATTTAAGATGTATTCACACTCATTCATTATTTTTAACTTTATCAGAGGAAGTGAATGCGCACACACACGCACAATCCCGCAGTAATGGCAAAACCAGAGGATCAAAAGTCGGAGATACTTACCCTTGTGAAGTGAATGGAGTGAAGGTGGCAGCAACAAGACCGGTTATTCTCTTTTGTGAAGCAGGAGCCATGACTGACCAGACAGAAACAGAGGAAATACACATGCAGCTTGTTTGTTTGTTTACATAGACATATCCATAAAAATAAATCGAGCAAAATAAATATTTCGTTACTCTAAGTACGCCACATTGTCATAAAGGTGGTCGCCTACCGTAAACAGTGCTTTGAGTCTATTGTCGTTCTTTCCTTAGCTACGTTGGTGCCATTAGTTTGGGTTTCTTATAAGAGGTGACTCGCTCTAGCTAGTTGAAACCTGATTTGAGATCTACTCCAGGATCTGTTGTCGTAACATGAAACCTCGAGTCAAGTGACGCACAAAGCATTATGGGAAAAGTAGTCACGTAAACGAAACGCATTTAGACAAACAGACATTGAACGAGACGTGTGAAGTTGTAGTTAACACGGAATTTTTAATCTTTCTTTCAGTTTTTTAAGAGTTTGTGAGAGTTGTTAGAATCGGTCTATATGTCTGAATAAAGTCATTAAACCTCTTCAAGCGAATGCTGCGTTCATGTTTTACCGGAACACCGTGGCTCCCAAGCTACGCACCACTACTACCATTGCTAGTAACCATGCGGGTGGTTGACATTTTCATAGCTCTTCCTCGTTATCCCCAAACACAGTCGAGAAGTGACAAACTTTTAGACTCTCTCAAAAACTTGGTCTCGTGAAGCTTACCATCTTACCAAAATAGCCGAATAGTCTAAAGTTCATCTGGGTGAATAATGGTGGAGACCGTGTGTCATTTTAACACGTAAAATCAATGCACTTTTTATACAACACCTGTTGTACTGCACAATACGTTCTTACGACGCATTTTAATCATAAATCGGTGCCAACAACAATGTTGACATTTCTTTCTCCGAGCAGCCCCTGAAGGCAGCCGGAGGGGTAACGTGATGGGCGGGGCTAACATGTCCGTTTTTAATTTCTCCCCGTGCTTTGACTTGCAGGCTGATATTTATTTTATTGTTGTAGCCCTGTGAACGAATCGGCAATTGAGTACACTTTAAGACAATCAGAGGGGGGTTATTTTAAGGACGTTGAATATGTAAAAAGGAAATTCTACGAATTATTTTATGCAAAAATTCATTGCAGGTAGTGGAACATAAGCCAATACAGAAGTTTGTTTTTCCCCAGAGCTTAACCAGATATATGTATTTGCGGTGGTTTTTATGATATGGTTAATTTACAAAATTCTTTTTAGGAAATCATAGAGCATTCATATTACCCATTTGCTATAAAATACTTGTGTACTATTTGGAAGGAGAAAATAGATATCAGCATTATCACAAAGCTCCCCTATGCTCCGATGTAGCCTGGCAGGTCTAACTCTGGGAATTTTATTTGAATGCAGCGGAAGCGGATATTGTTGACGTTTTCCTCGCAATGACATCCGCTTTTAAAGACAGGGCAGTGTCGGCGAAAGAGCACTTTGCGGTTAAATGATCAACTTTCCGAGCTGAAAGACAACATTGATAGCCAGGGCAATGTCCACTGCTCAACTATGTATGTGATTTTAATAGACTTCTCTTGTATTTCGGCTGTGCTCGTTGTCCCCGACTCGACTGGCTAGCGCGGCTGGCTAAGTGCCTAATTAAGCGCTCGGCTGCCTCGCCGAATAGTTAGCTGACGAAGGAGACGTCTGTAAAGACGGAAATAATTAACGTGGCTGTATGTGAAAGGTTTGTTATCAACAAGTCACTGATAGCGGGAAATGCTGGTTTTTGCAGGGCTGCTGCTTTCACAGGCTGTGGATGGTGTTGATTGTTGGATATGATTCTGGTAGATCATCAACAAACCAGACGGAGAGAAATGGTTGAAGGATCCACTGTTTCTTGATAACGTGAAAGATTACATGTAACGTGACAAAAATATGAATGAATTGGTTTTCCCTGTGCTGGAATACTCGCGAGTACAAACTCACAAACATGTAGAAGTGGCACCTCGGCGAGTTTCACCGTTAGATCACTGGATTTTGCTCAGTTTGCTTCTTTGCTTTGACAGCTAATTGCTGTCAGTCATTTTCATGTCGACGTGTCAGACGTAACGTTACAGAAGATCCGGTTGACGGCTGGGAAATGTAAACAGGTGTGACTGATCCACCTGCTATCACGCCTGCGTACTGTGTGATATCTGGGTCGTTTACGTTTAGATATCTTGCGTACTTGAAATATTAACATTCCAGCAAACTATTAAGTAGCAGTTTTGGCCGAGTTGCTCACAGATATCTGATATCACAGCCGGGACAGATGGAGCGAAAGTGGATGGAAAACCAAACTAGGATTGATGCTCTATGTATCCGTGATTATTGAGGGTATTTTATGACCAAAGTCTGGTATAGTTTTGACATAGTCTCATACATATAAACATTAGTTAGGTAGTGTCAGTTTATGTTTTTGGGTGCTCTACTTGTCTTTGTGGACTGTCACGTGGTAATGACTGAGGCAACCTGTAATTATCACAATACATAGCTGTACATAGCTGCAATCGCGCTCATCCACGACAATGCCACCTGTACTGCTCTTATTACTGTTGCTCGGAGCAGCATTATGCGGTCCAGGACAGGCCATATCACGGGAGGAGAGGCACAGGTTGAGGTGAGTTTAAAGAAATATCCCACATCACCAAATCATAATGTGAACACTTTTAAAAGATGTTGCATGTGGTGATTTGTGCCTGTGTTCTGTCCTCACAACAGGAACCAAGTGGTTGAAATGTTTGACCATGCTTATCAGAATTATATGGTAAGTCCTCCTTCCTTGTCTGTGTCTCTTCAAAACAAGGCTGTTATCTGTTGTACCTCTAGACACAATTGCATGTGTACACTTTGAGAAGAATGCCTGGTGTATATGCGTGTGTTTGTGTTGCCCAGGACCATGCGTACCCAGCAGATGAGCTAATGCCTCTAACATGCAGAGGAAGGGTCCGGGGGCTTGAACCCAGTCGAGGTGACATAGATGATGCTCTGGGCAAGTAAGTAGCATGCAGGGATCCACTGGGATCAGTGTATTAAAAGGGTATCGATGTAGGCCAAGTCCTCATATATCCACAGAGAGGAAATGTTTGCTTATGTTAAGAAGACAAGATTATGTTGAATAATTTACAGATCCCTTCTTTGAGTGTCAGTTTGTAAACAGTTATCTTGTCTTCATGTTGCAGGTTTTCGCTTACTCTCATAGATACCCTGGATACTCTTGTGGTAGGTACTTGTTTTTTTTAATATTGTATTGTACATATCCAGTGAAAAATATCAGAGCACACATTCATGTGTCCAATTTACTTTGCTTTCCAGTAGAATTGTGAAAAGTTGTAAAAATCTGTGATGTAACCTAATTCTTATAATTGTGTTTTATTTCTCACCGCTAGCTCTTGAACAAAACAACGGAGTTTGAGGACGCAGTGAGGAGAGTCCTGTCAGATGTGAGACTGGACAATGACATTGTGGTGTCTGTCTTCGAAACCAACATCCGCGTGCTTGGGTGAGTTGGGACTCATTATGCATTGCTGATTACAAAGGTGGTAAAAGCTAATTTTATCATACACTGTTTACAGCATAATGGCCATGTAGGTCAACTGAATCAGTGGATACTGCTATATTTCAATCTTGATGTGTGCGTGTACGTAGGGGTCTTTTGGGAGGACACTCGATGGCTGTCATGCTGAAGGACGGGGGTCAGCATATGTTATGGTACCAGGATGAGCTCCTACATATGGCCAAGGACTTGGGCCTCCGGCTGCTGCCTGCTTTCAACACCAGCAGTGGCCTGCCTTACCCTAGGGTGAGACACAGCCACATTCACACCCACACGCACACACACAGGAGAGCACACTGGCATTTATAGCTGTGAACTCTGTTTGAAAGTGAAACTTCGCTCCGCAAACAAAATTGAAACTTTGAATTAAGTAGCACCGCTTTAATTTAAGACGGTGTTCACACAGAAACAAGTTATTTAATTAGTACATAGAAAAACACTGCATACACGGTCATGCCTACAAATGCACCTCAGCACCACACCCCTTTGTGCTTCCAGGGTTGAAATATAGCAAATAGAAATCTAAATTTACCCACAATAGAACATTCTCTCAGATCACAACCACATGTTCCCATTTTCTGCCTCAGTGCTCTGCTGACAGCTGACACAGCTTTTTAGTCACAGACATTTCGGTGCATGACAAGTGTAATGGGCAATCTCCTGCAAAGTAAATGGACTGTAAAATCGTGTTTTTCACCTTTTTTTTTGGCTGCTCAACAGGTAAATTTGAAATATGGTGTCAGGGGTCCCGCGACGAGAACGGGCACAGAAACAGACACCTGTACAGCATGCGCAGGAACCATCATCCTGGAGTTTGCTGCCTTAAGTCGCTTTACAGGGGATCCCGTGTTTGAAGTAAGAATAATCATACATACTTTGGCTTTGCAGTATTGCAAGTCAAAATATAGACACACGTGTTATGTTCACGATAAATGCTTTTTCAATCTTTCTCCAGAATCTTTTATTTTACATAGATTTACATAGTTATATTGGCGACCGCTAGCTGACATTATCATTATCTATACTGCTTATCCATGTCAGTGTCTCTTTGGGGCTTGAGCTTATCCCAGCGGTCATTTGAGGAAATGAAGAGTACATCCAGGACAAAGTACTAAAGCAGCAGGCTAAAGCAGTGCAGCAGGATTTAAACAGATGGGTGTCAGCACTTCACTACCACACCAGACTTGCATTGTCTTTCTTTTGCTCACTGCATATGTAATCCAGGTGACATGTAATCATCTCTGAGATGTGGCTGAACATGAAACTGAATTATTGGTGTCCACACATGTGATCACGCATCTCCTGCATTCAGTGAGATCTGAATCTTTCTTCCTGTTGCCGTCTTGGCACTGCTCGTGTACTCATCGTGGCTGATGGGCTCTAGCCTATTGATATGTTGGATCCCAGGTGAAAACTGTTCATCTCAAAATAAGGTTCAGAATACCAACATAAATGCAATGTACAAACCCAGCCATCTTAGATGTCCCCAGTTTTACAGTATTCCTGGTGGTGACTGTACACTTTTAATGTTGTTGAAGAGAATGTGTCACATAAGACACATTTTCTGCTATTGATTTTTAGTGTAAGAGCCATCTGCAAACTTGGAAAATTGACCGAGATCTTGCAACTGTTCTACATCTTGTCAACAGTAGACTGCAGGATTGTAGTAGCTGCCTCCCTCTTAGAATTACATTATCATTATTTGTTTGACTGTACGTGAGATCAGCAGATTGATAGTTTTCTTTTCACACATTGTCCTACACACACAGGCCCACGCCAGGAGAGCCCTGGACTTCCTTTGGGAAAAGAGACAGAGAAACAGCAATCTGGTGGGGACCACCATCAACATCCACTCTGGAGAGTGGGTCCGCAGAGGTGAGAGAGGGGAGGGCAGACTGACAAGGGATGTGAAAACGTCAACAAATATGGGAGAATACTGTTTTTGCTAAGATGACCTAGTTTTTGGTGGTACAGGGGGTGGAGGGTATGAACGGGCCCCGTGTTTACCCTCTACATTCTGTTGGCCTCAAAGTGTTTTATTCGGTGTTTTTGTGTAAACCAGACAGTGGCGTGGGAGCAGGAATTGACTCTTACTATGAATACCTGCTCAAGGCCTACGTCCTCTTGGGGGACGACCTGTTTCTGCAGCGCTTCAATATTGTGAGATCATGAACACACACAGACACAAAATAACTCAATCCTCTATGCATAATAGGATTTGTTATAATGGCATCTTTGACAAAAGACAGCATTATCCTGTTAACTTTGTACATTTCAGGATTTAGTTTAACCCTTTAGTTGTACAGTACAGCATTGTCATTGATTCTTATGAATACTCATATATATATATATATATATATACTGTACCCAATTTATCCCTGTGTTCATTCAGGCCTTCTTGTGCATATACTCATACACCATATGCTTCTTGTAAGCTCTATCGGCTCTATTTATTCCTTCAGAAAGCACCATAAGTCTACTTAATCCTCATTTTATCCATTTTGTATATCCCACCTAGCACTATGCATCTATAATGAAGTACATTAGCCAGCCTCCACTGCTTTTGGACGTCCACATCCATAAGCCGCTGCTCCCCGCTCGCACCTGGATGGACTCTCTGCTGGCCTTCTTCCCTGGGCTACAGGTCAGACTTGCATATCACCGACATGTTACCTGTTTCTGCTATTTCTGCTGCTGGTTGTATGAATATTTTTCGTCAATTGTCCCAGGTTTTGAAGGGAGACATCCGTCCTGCCATTGAGACTCACGAGATGTTGTACCAAGTTACTAAAAAACACAACTTCCTCCCAGAGGTAATTTGTCTTAATAGAGCTTTGGCTATAACTGCTTCACTATGAGTGACTTTGTGTAATTTGACCATGGAGTCAAATAACCCCATGTGAGCATGGGTTGCCAACAAAAGCTGGAATGAAAGCGTGCTACCTTGCATTTCAGTACTGCATTTTAGCTTTGTCTGTCTTTTCTGATTATAACGGTTGGCATGGTTTGCTGACCGCTCTGTCCTTCTCCATCTATCCCTAGGCCTTCACTACTGATTTCAGGGTACACTGGGCCCAGCATCCCTTGAGGCCTGAGTTTGCAGAGAGCACCTATTTCCTCTACAAGGTAATTTATCTAGGAATCATGACATAATGCACCGGATCTATGCCTTTGCCACAGTACAGAGGTGAGCATCTATTGTTGTGCAGCATTTTTTTGTTAAATGTTAAAACAATACTTCATCATTGATTGCTTAGTTTGGTCTGAAATTCTGACAACTGACAAAAATGTCATCATGCACCAGAAGTCTTTCACTATTACTAATCAGTACTTTAACATTTTAGAAACCATTCCTTTGACATCGGGGTATCTTAAAAAGGAACATAATATTACAGATAAAAAGCCAAACATTTAGCCAATCATCAGAGGTTATTTCCTTTTGTACTTTTATGATCAGGCTCCTCTGTAACTTTGATCTTTCAGGCCACTGGAGATCCTTACTACCTGGAAGCAGGTCGCACAATTCTGGACAACCTTAATCGCTTTGCTCGTGTTCCCTGCGGCTTTGCTGCCATGAAGGACGTACGCACTGGGAGCCACGAAGACCGGTGAGGATATGAGTACTTGTGCAAGGAACGAAATGTGAAATTCATCGTGACTGGCTGTTGAATCAACAGTGCGGTCTCATATCTGAAGCTTCTTTTCTTCTTTCAGAATGGACTCCTTCTTTCTTGCGGAGATGTTTAAATACTTGTTCCTGCTGTTTGCGGATACGGCAGACCTACCATTTGATGTGGAAGACTATGTCTTCACAACCGAGGCTCACCTCCTGCCTCTGTCCCTCTCCACAACCCCTCATCCTTCTGCCTTTTCTACAAATAAAACGGTAATCCTTGTGATACAATTCTAATAAAATCTGAGGAAATGATGAATGCTGCTTGTGTGCAGTTCAGTTTCTAATTGATCCTGTCATATACACTTCAGACAGAGGAGGAGCTGGATGATTCTAACTTTGATTGGACGTGCCCTAACACCCGCCTCCTGTTTCCTGACCCTGCCTTCCCTCGGAACTTGCGGGAGCCAATTCGTACCGCTGTGGACAAGAGTTGCCCCCGTCCTGCACCCTACCGGTTTGTACGAATATGATATATATTTGACTTTTTGTTTTTTGAAAAATATATCTCCCTGTTTTCATTGTCCTCCTCGTCTCCTTCCGTGCAGTGAGCCTGGTATAGGCCGTCCTCCCCTGAGGGCTCAGGACTTCATGGCAAACAACCCTGAACATCTGGAGCTGCTGAGGAGAATGGGAGTCAGCCTCATTCACCTGAAGGATGGCAGGGTGCAGCTGGTGCAACATGCTACGCAGGTATGAAAAAATAAATCTACAAAAAGCTAGCAGCAGGGCTGAACAAACAACTGTAGCACAACATATAAATCCAAAGTAATTGAGTTTTTTTCAAAATTTAGGCTTTAGCTACTACAAAGATGGATGGATGTGTCTTGATTGTGCTTTCCTGACTTTTAAAAACTATTCTCTCTTCATCTCTCACCCACCTAGGCGGTGAGTGCAGTGGCAGCGGAGGATGGCATGCGTTTCATGCAGGAGATGATGGAGTTGTCCAGCCAGCAGCAGAAAGAGCAGCTGCCTCCCCGAGCCATTCAGATAGTCTCTCATCCATTTTTTGGCAGGGTGGTGCTGACGGCCGGCCCAGCGCAGTTTGGCACAGACCTCTCCAAAAGCCCAACAGGGGTAAGTGGGGTTATTTTAGCATGCAGAGCTGCCAGTTTTTAGATGGTCACACAACTGTCTTCATGAAGGTTTTTCCTATGAGAATCCAGAGGGTTTCCCTTTATTTTTCAGAGAGCGCTTAACTCTCCTAGAATTCAGATGAAGAAAGATGAGAGCTGCTGCAGTACTGTACAAACCAACTCTTTCTAATCTCCTCCTTCCTCCTGGGTGCAGGTGCGAGGCTTTGTGACTGTTGCTGAGCCTTACAGCGGCTGCAGTGAAGTGACCAATGGTGAATATGTGCAGGGTCGCATCGCCCTACTCCAGAGGGGTCAGTGTATGTTTGCAGAGAAGGCCCGGCACATCCAGAAGGCTGGTGCCATCGGAGGCATCGTTATCGGTAATCACGAGCAGCTAATAATAGCAAACAGATGATATCAGATCATTGACCAGATTAGATCTTAATGAAAAGATTATCTTGAAGACAGGCAGCTGTACAGCCTCCTGCATAATGCATGATGGGTAAATGTGTGTAATGCTTTACATAAAAGTGAAATGAACAGATTGTAGCAAATATAATTCAAACAATAAATTAAATCTAAATTGTTGGGAAAGCATTTACCAGTCTGCCCACTTCAACTTGTGGAGGTCTGCCTGCCTCTCACTCTTACTCCCATCATCTCTCCTCGCAGACGACAACGAGGGCAGCAGCAGTGACACTGCTCCCCTGTTTCAGATGGCTGGGGATGGTCGTAGCACAGATGACATCACTTTACCGCTCCTCTTCCTCTTCCACAAGGAGGGGAACATCCTTTTGGAGGCTCTGAAGGAGTACCGGGAGGTTGAAGTGCTGCTAAGTGACAAAGCTAGAGACAGAGGTGTGACAATCATCTTACATATGCTCCCCCTCTATCTCCTCTAGTAAAATTGACCCCAAAGAGTATACCGGCTGTCTCATTTTATTTTCTAGGTTTTATAAAGTAAAGATGAAGTGTCTGGATTCTGACAATGCTTAAATGCTCATGACTCAATACAATCGGTCCCCAGCACAGCTAAACACCAGCTATATTTGCGATAATGGAGAGTGGAGGCTTGCACCCAACATTCTATACATATCCTCTCTTTTCACATCTCTGTTCCCTGTGGCGAACTGTAACTGTGCCTTCCCTCTCCTTTTTCTTTCTCTCTTTTTTCATACTCCCCTTTGGATAAGCAGCAGCCATATTTAAAGGTAAACCTCTTCCTGGCAGCTTGGTTGAGGGCAGTAAGTATTCTCTGTCTTTCATTTCCTTTTTTCCTCTCTGCATTTATACACATATGTCTCTCCTCCAATCTCACCGTTTCTGTCCCCTAACTACTGCATTCTGTCTATTTCTTAACACAATTACAGTCTGCAGTTGAGAGAATTTTCAAAAACAGTAGCAGGTTAAAAAAAACACTCTCCTAACCAGACCAGTACAAATTTCTTAGTACAGCTTCCTGCCAAATCAGTTTTCTCATTTCACTTCAGTTTAGTGGTGCAGCTATGTGAGAAGGGCTTTGCCCTGTGGGAAACATGACTCACCGTCGGCGTCGTGCTGTAGTAGCTGAAAGGCTCTCGATAAAAACTGTTCTATTTTTGACTGAGAATGACTACCAGAAGGCATGTTGAATAGATTACTGAGTCAGAAGAACACACGTTTTTGTGTTTGTGTGTGTGTGTGTGTGTGCGTGCGGGCAAATGTTTATATACTGAGCTTTGCAATCTTACTCTGCTGTCTTATTTTCAGGTATGGACGTACAGGAAGTGGAAGAAGACTGCTTAACTGAAGCAACAACTCCCACGTCCTTTGAGCCTATTAGCCAAACGCAAATTACCACAGTAGAACTTGATGAATTGGTTCCTGAGGAGGCCAGACCTTCAAAGGAAGAGGCTAGTCAAGCAGACGAAAAAATCCACTCTCCAGACGACATTAGTCCAGCAGAAGAGAAAGTAGGTCCTGCAGAGACCGAGCCGGGTTCAACGGTGCCCGGAGCGGAGAGAGACTCTGAGGGTAATTCAGATTCAAGCAACCAATCAGTGGATGAACTGCTTGCTGATTGGCGGGAGGACTTGGAGGCATTCCAGCAGATGGAGAAGGATGAACTCTGACAGGCGTCCCACATGCTGTGCGCTGTGACTGTGGGTGTGAGCCCACCGTGGGGAGAAGGCCAGAGGGAGTCTGTCTTCATATGTCACCAGCCACAGTTAAATACTAATGAACCAAAAGGAAGCTGGTACCAGTTTTAATGAGGCATGGTTAAAATTAGCAATGACCCTGACTGCTTTCTCAGTGGATGGCGTTAGTGCCAAGGCAGTCCAAATACTGTACGCCAGGACCATAAGGGAGTCCTTAGTAGGGTTTTTACCTCACTTCCTCATACTGTTTCAGTTTAACTGCCATAACAAACCCTAATGAGCGATGTGGACCAGAGTCTGTAACAGTGTCTCACATAATTTCCAAACCAAATCATCTTTCACAGTCATTCTCTATGCATTTCTGACTTGTTTCATTTAAATATGAATGCAGGCCTAAAGTCCTACTTTCTGAGTGATTCATTCATTTACTAGATAATTTAATTGAAATGTGGTAATCATTGATGCAGCTTTTCTTGTTTTTATCACGATGGGTTTGTCATATGTTTACATGAACGTAAACTGGGGTGACGACTGAACGGATGGGTTTCTTTATGGAAAGCTAACGTCACGTGGAACCTTGACATCTGTCAGTGTAAATATGTATTTGTGGAGATATATTGACCGAAACAATACAGTGCTGCTTTGCTCAGGTTCTGGTCAGTCTAATTGATCAGATCGCCTCATAAACGTCAACCTCTGGACCACTTTGGGTTGAGCAGACACACCCTGGAGATGGACTACAGGCCGCCACGGGAGGGCGCTATCTGATCTCTGGTATGCTGGAACTGCTTGACTAGACAGTGGAACCCAAAGCAGAAATAAGTCAATAAGTTAACACATTGAAGTTTAATAAATAAAAATGAGATGGGGACTGGTTTGACTGCTTTTTTTATTTTTATTTTTGTGAGTGTTTTATGGTATTTTACGTATGGAGGTTTGGTTTAGAAATGGCTGTGATAAGAACATGGCAAAAGCTTTAATTTTCTAAATTTCTCTTTTTTGTGTTACATTTCTTTCATTTCAAAATCAGCACACACACTTAGAATATTTAGCCCAGGTAAAGTCTTGTGGTTATCTGCTGTCAAATATTGAAATACTCAAAACCTCCTCACCTGTTAGAGCACAGTGATCATTTTGGATTTTTTTTTATTTAAAAAGGAGGCAAAATCAATCACATCTAAAGAACATGTTTATATCATGTATTGTTTTGGATCATCCGGGATAGTTTCGGTCAGTTTTATATTCCACAGACTGATTGGTAAATAATAAACAGCTGCTGCTGGTGCACTTTTATAGCTGTTATGCAAAATAAGCAAAGAGCTCTCAGTAGTCCGTCAGTAGTGATTGGTGAGTTGGTGGGGCACTCCTCAGCAAGATGGCTGCAGTGGCATCCTGGTGAAATGACGCAAGCTTCAGTTTACGCTCAGTTCTCAGGCTCCAGCTCTTCAGTCTCCGTAGCGCAGATCCCGCCTGGAACACCGACCGGCTCTCCTCCCGTGGACCGAGCGGCACCGGTTCATCAACGTAAGTATCGGCGTGTACGTGTTGTGAATCGTCTCCCATAGGTGTCATATATGCAGCAGTCCCTGGCTGTGCCTTCTTTCTCCTTTCTGTCCAAGCGCCGCGTCTTTGTTGTTGTTTGCTGAGTGCGCCGTGATTAGCCGGCGCTTTTCCTTCCTCCGTTCCTGTGCGTATGTGATGTTTGCGTTTGTTTGATCGGGTTTTTTTTTTGGTGTGTGTGTGTGTGTGTGTGATGAAACATAAAGAGGTTTTGAGTCTTTCTTGTTCGGAGTGTGTGGATGTGCTTGGGCAGCGTTTGCTCAGCGCGTTTCAAATTTTCCACATATCCTGCCTGGCTGTGCCGCCCCGTCCCGCTGCTCCCTCTCTCTCCCCGTTTCCTCCTCTTCTTCTTCTTCTTCTCCTTTGGTTTGGGGAAGAAGCTCAGCAGAGGCAGGACGGAGTTGGACCCGACTCGAGCCGTTACCCTTTGTGGATCTGAAACTGTATACACACACACACAAACGCACACACACACGCGCGCGCGCACGGAGACAACTGACTTTCTTTCCCTGTGGGGAACAAAGCGCCCAGTGTCTCCTCCGGGACGCAGCTGGACACAGCTGTTGATCCGAGCTGCAGCTCTCCTGGCCCCGAGGACCCCGAGTCAGACCTGTGTGTGTATGTGTGTGTGTCTGGGACATGGATTGCTGCTGCCGCTGTACCGGTCTTGCCCATCACACACATCTCCATTAGACTCTTGGCATTTGGTCAGCAGCTACTGAATGCAGACTGGCTTTATCCATCTTTCCCCGGAGGAGCACTGCTGGCCCATCTTATGAAAGTCACACCAGCCAGGATGAGATATGATACACAGGCTCATTTGGAGTTCGTTAGCTAGATTACATTTCCAAAGGGACCTGGCCGGTGAGTTCACAAAAGCCTGCCTGGCTGCTTTGTGTAAGTGTGCCATCTGGCCATTAGCTACTGTAGATTCCCCCATGTTAACCACACCAGACAATTACATCCATTTGGTGACTGCACAGCACTCTGGTGTGACTGTAGCCTGGTACTCTGCGTAACATGTAGTCCCCAGCAGCTTACAAGGAGCACACATAGGACACGCTCACGTACCGGCAATCGTGAGTGGGTGACCACGATCCATCGACCCCCGCCTCCCCATCTCTCTCGTTTTACTCTTGATTTATCCCTCTGGCTTCATCTATTTACCTCCATCTGCCTTCCTCTCCCTCCCTCACTTGCTTAAGCAGTGTGTGTGTGTGTGTCTGTGTGTGTGTGTGTGTGGGTCTGTGTGTGTGTGTGGGTATGAGTCGTTGCTCACATATGGCTTTTGGTTCCGGTGGCTAGCAGAAGAGACAGCAGACTGTCACACACCCTCATCTGACTGCAATATAGGAGCCTGTCTCTCTTCCTCTCTGTCTCTCTCCCTCTCTTTTTATCTCTCTCTCTGAAGCAGCGGGATCTAATCATAGACCCCCACCCGCATCAGCTCTTCCCCTATGCTTGACCTGTCATCCTCTCAATCATCATCATCATCATCATCATCCCCATCATCTCTCCCTCCAGCCGTCCACCTGTGGCCTCTTCACCTCAGGCTGACTCACGCCTGTTCAGGTGATTTCTCAGCACGTTTTAGTCATGATGCAACATCTGTGATGTCATCATTCGAGGAGGAGGGTTTCCATGGTTACCAGGATGTCTCCCCTGTGTGTGTGTGTGTGTGTGTGTGTGTGTGTGAGGGGGAGAGACTTCCCATGTGTGTCTGAGTTGTAGCGGTGCCCGGTGCTGTTCCAGTCTATATTACAGTGCAGAAAGCACCAGCCCAGCACAACATGATCCCTCAAGGTTCTGTGTCTCTTTCGCTTTGACTGATTGGCTTGCTGGCCTGTTAGTTTGTGTCCCTGACTGAATAATAATGAGCTCTGTAGCATGAAACCCGACGACGCCATCTGTGCCACTATCATCCGTTTGATATTTCCACCGTGTGCATCTTTTTGTTGATATATTTCCATCACAATCGAAAAGCTGCGTCACTGCGGTCGACCTGCAGAACACTGGATGTGAGTCGATTTTGCTGCTCAGTCCATCTTCGGACTGTCAGCAGAGCTTGGCTGTGTAGCCGTGCTGTATGCCTGCGTACATGCTGCGTGTGCTAGTATGTGCTTGTCTCTGGCTGTGTTTACGGTGCAGTTTGTGATCAGAGTGCAGTTGGGGTGGGACACGCAGGCCGTGTCCTGTAGTGATTTGACAGTGTGGTTTGTCTCCTTATCTCTCATTGTCACTCCTGTGACTCCTTTGGTCTGAAGTGCGGTGTGAATCTCTGCACAGTGTTTTCCCATTAGACAGATTGCATCTGTTTCCCATCTACACTTTAGATAAAATGGACTGCAGGTCTGTAGGACTGCTCCTCAATGAAAGCAATTTACTGTAGCTTCGATGTGATAAAGGAAGTGAAGCATTCAGCCTGAAAAACAGAGAAAGACAGCACTTTTCATACAAGTGAAATAAAAGAAATTCATACAATAGCGTGCTGAATTGAGTTTGCTATATTGAGTGATGGCGGTGATGAATAAAAACATAGCTGAAGTCTGAAAACCTCTCACGCTCGATTCGCCATGATTACTGCCCATATTTCATCCAGTATTAAAAAGCAGTTAAACTATTCTGCTCCAGGTCGTCAGTGAAATTACTTAATTTAGCAGAAAATTTGCTATTGTAGGAACTGAATTTACACATTTTTAATAGGGCTTGTTGACTCGACGTTGATTAAAAATAGCAGTGTTTGAGCAGCTCCTGCAGGTCTTAAATTCCTTTAAATAAATCTTTCAAAGGTCTTAAAAATACCAATGACGCTACAACATTTAGTCTATTTTTGCTCAATGCATTGTGAAATCTCAGGAATAAATTTAGAGATGTGTAAATTCCCGTTTTGTATTTTTTATTCTAACGTCACACACGCCGGAAGTGGGGGGAACCAAAAGCAGTTACTCGAGTGCTGGTTTCAGGTAGCTAACGTAGCCGACCTTTGCTGTTGAAAACTTTGGATATCCCTAATTATGCATCATGGTTGAAACATGTTCAAGGCAGTGACTACGAAGGCCGTGTGCACGCTGTGACAAACCACCTTTCCCATAAATCTAACCAAGGAAAACCGAGGAGATTTGTGCCATCGCGTGCCATTTAAAAAAAAAATAAAAAAATTAATCTGGTCTTGGATCACATTCTAAGTGCCATTAAAAAGTTCTTAAGTGTTAAATTGAACTGTCCTAAACCCACAGAAACCCCGAATAGGAATACTGGTGAATAAATGATGGACATCAAAACCATCCTGTGCTGTCTGATGATTGTAAAGTATAACAAGCCTATGTTAAGTATCATTAGTCCCTTGGCCATTTGGATATTAATTATTGAAGGGTCTGTTGACTGAATGGTTTCATTAACCATTGCTGCCTGTACGGCTCTGTGCGGGAGCTGTTCTTCATCTGCAGGAATAATACCGGGGAAATCACACCAGCCAAGTTGAGACACGACAACACAGGCTCATTTGCAGCTCGTTGGCACAGGGCTTGAACAGACAAACATTTCTATGAATCCTTCTCGGTGAACCCGTCGACACTCCATTCTACTCTTCCTGCATGATCACAGGCTAATTAGAGAAAATTTGCACTCGCACACGTAGACACACATCTGAAACGGATTTGCCAATTATCTTATAGCATACACACCAATTACTCATAGATAGAGATTTATTTTCTGCTGCCAGGGTAATTTCTAATGAATATTCATGGTGGTATTCTTTTATTATGCCGGTCGTGGGTTGATACGTTAGAATTGCAGATGGATTTGGATGAGAAAGCGCAAACATGTTTAACCTTGTGTGCCTGCTGTGTTGGAGTCTGACTGTCAGCCATGTGGAACTGTCTGTTAGGGAACCCAATGAGCAAGCACTTTAGTGCATCCGTACACACTCGAATGAATCCGTGCAAATACTATCAACGTGTATACATCTTTGCCGGGCAAATCACAGACCTGCAGTCCCGTGGTAGAACTGTAGTTTGCACAGTTAGGTATTTCTTGTACGAATGGCAGTAGAACAAGATCCTCAAATCAGTGGTTATCGAGTGAGACAACTCAGTCTGCCTGAATGCTTTGTATGCATTGCACGTGGACGCAGAGGGAAGTCGTGATGACGGTTTGCATCATCGTGCATTGTGATGCTAAAGCATTTCACAAGTTATTTTTCCACCCTTCATCCTGCCTTTCACCCAGCAATCACCTCAGCCTCTGACCCACTTTTACCTCTGTCACATTTGGAAGCAACAACAGCGTTGAATTGGAGGACGTGGACCTTATGTGCTCTCTGTCTGGCACTGGAGTAGCCCGCGTTCCGAATGCTGGTCATTACCCTGACATAGGCCAGACGAGACACTTTCTAAGTGTCGCCAAGTGTGCATTGTATGTCAAAAAATTCATTCGACCCAAGATTTTTTTTTCTAATATGGCCCAGTAAGAACATGAGTTACATATTACAGCAGACCGCTCTAATGATCCACAAGGTTAGATTACTAACAATAATCTCAAGTGTTTTCACCATCGCCACTTTTCCTCTCACTCCTTCGCTTCCTTCCTCCCCCCGCTGTCCATGGAGAGCAGGAGAGAGGAAATAATGAGAGCCGTGCAGACCTCTCCATTTCAGCTCAACATGTTCAGTGGCCGCGGTGTAAAAACACAGGCCTCTTGCCAAAGACTAAGTACAACAACTCGTGGAGAACTTACTATATGCATGGCAACTCTTCCTTTATCTTCCTTCCCTTCCCCCATCTTTCCTCATTCATCTGTTGTGACCACTTGTTGCCCTCATTGGAGGAATGAGGAAGAGGAAAGAGCTGGTGATGATGGGGAGAAAGAAAGGAGGCACGCATTTAAAACAATTACATACCAGTAACGAGGAACCTAGCTGTATGTGTGCGTGTGTGTGTGTATGTTGGCACAGATTCCCAGGGTTGTCAGACTGATGGAGTGCTTAAACTGGGACAAGAGGAGAGGTGCAGCATTTGCTGCCTGGCTAGAGTAAATATTATGGCGCGTTGGCCCCGGAGTTGTACAGAACCTCTGCCCTGTCGTATACAGAGGCAAAGACACACACACATACACGCGCACAAAGGGATACTCAACCAGTGCCGTTCAGGTGCATCAGTTGGATTCTTCCCTTTACGGTAAGAACTTTGAACACCACATTGGCAAAACTTCATTATCTTAAAGCCAAACAGTAGAATGCCATTATCGTCATTACGTTACATTTCTACACAAAGTACACATTCAAGTCCAAGCAGCAGGGTCCACGATGGCACTGGGAGGGCGCAGTGTCACTACACGTTGGCTAAACATAACAATTATTACAAGATTCATTGTGACAACTCACTGTAGTGAAAGCGAAAACAAGACACCATGGCAAATTTTTTTCATTACAACTAAAAAAAAAATCAATGGAAACTCAATTAAAAATGTTTGACAGCAACTAGAAACTCTGTAAAATCATTTTGATTGGTTGTGCCCAATCGTTGTTCCATTTCAGCACGTTGGCTTGCCACCTGAAACGGGTGTGGAAACAATAATCAAGCTAAACAAGAAAGAGGGGGAAATGTTTACGCTGGTGTCAATGTGACCGTAGGGGCGGGGAAAGTTCCATTGTCCTCAAAGCTACTGAAATGTAGTTTGACATAGTGGGGACGTATCTGAAGAGATTGTTATCTGGCCACAATAAACAGAGAACATCCAGTTATTGGCCCTGAGTGCATCAGTTGACTTCATCCTACACAGCCGTCCAGTGGAGTGGATTGCGGCTCAGCATGCCGAAGTAGAGTGGGACTCCTGTAGCTGTCACGCTCTCGCCGTCTCTCTGGAGCTCTGGATCAGAGCTTCAATCATCACCTCCCTTCTCAAACCTCTTTCCTTTCCAGGGTTCTGTCTTAGTAATCATACCCATGCACTCCTTTGGGGTTTATGAGGGGAACTGATAAAGAAAAAAACAGAGGAGGAATCAAATCCGTGGATAAAACAACACCGTAAACCTGTTACATCGTCTTCAAAACATCCTTTCTAGTACTTATCTGTGTCTTTCGCTCTCTGACTTTGGCTCAGCCAGTTTTTCAGGCTCGGCGGTCGCTCGCGCTGCCTCTGGCACAGCCCTCTGTTTGAGAAACCTTCATACCGCACGCTGCTCAGCTTGCATGTGTGTCTGCGTGTGTGTGTGTGTCTGTGTGTGTGTGTGTATTTGCGCAAGCAAACGCCCGTGTGTGCATGTGCACTCACTTCTCTCTCCCCAGTCCCTTTTGAGTTCCTCCTTTGACAAACTGACCTGTATGGGAGCCTTTTTGAACCACATGCAGGTCACGTTCCACCCCTGGGTTTGTAGGCATTGACAAGCCTGTGTTGCACCTAAATAATGTCAAATTTTGATTTTAAAATGCTACTTGGCGATAACAAGCTTTTCATGAGAGTTAGTACCGTTTTGTATTGTTTTGACATACTGGAGATTACTTGTGGTTGAAACATTGACAGATGACTCCTGTTGCCAAAAGTTGTGTAAGTGCAGCTAGAAATGATGCAAGACACACAAACTGATATGCCAATGTTTATATTCCCCGAAACAAACCTCTGCTTTGCTTTTGCGAATGATGTGGCGTCGGACGGTGTTTGAAAGTGGAGAGGAGAAGGCCTGGAAATCTGTGTCTTCTGTCAGTCATTTTGATTTGACGAATCATGCGTGAAACTGCGATAATGGCTCACGTTGTACGGATCGTCCCTCCCCGAAGGTATTCATGATGTAGCACAGACGGTGGAGCTGTCATGTGAGCTCCAGAGGGAAACGAAACTCTTCCCACGTTCACAGTTCACCCCTAAACAGCCCGGGGTCAAACGCTGACGAGGCGGTGATGATTGTTTTGGATAGTTAGAAATATTTGGCTTGTTTGGCTTCGGCGGCGTTAGCGGAGGGAGCTCGTCCCATTGACACACATGCCTGTCTGCCACGGCAGGCGAACTGTGCAGCTGTGCCGTGGGTTAAATCAACACGGTGGAACGCCCCACCGTGGGTCCGTATGTGGCACTGAAGTACAAATTGGGCCTTGCCTTCGACTTCCATGCTGGATCCCCGCAGGAGTCATCGGTGCTAAAATATTTACTGTTGTCTCAAATGCAAAAGGACCCGGAAGTGGCTGCAGGGGAGCGCTGTGAACCTTTGTCCCGCCGTCCGGTGAAAAGGAAGATCTCTGCAAGAGTAAACACGCAAACACGCATCTGTCTAGTCAGCACAGGCAAAACTGATGGAAATTTGCATTCGGCCAGGATTTCACTCCCACGGGTAACAAACCAGTTATTTATCAGGTTTGTTTTTTTTTTACCTCTTCTCAGCAGCGTCTCTTCCTATTGCAACAGAGTTGGACCTGTCTGTCTGACTCCCGACACGTCCATGTTTATTCCAGCACCGTGCAGTAGGTCTATCCTCGACTGACGTCCTCCATATTTACAGCAATCGTTTGAATGATTTTAATAACCTGCCTAGATTACATATGCGTGTATCCATACGTGCATCCTTACACATTCGTTGTGTTATGATCGGAAGTTCCTCACCTGTGCTGTGTGTTTGCCAAATTACATCATCGTATGAATTCTTTCCATCTATGCAGTCTTTTATTTAATTGTAGTCTACAGTACATATGTGTGTGTGTGTATGTATATATATATACGTATGTACGTTTACATATACATAGTTTCACACAGTAAACTTCACATACAACTGCAGCTCTGTGACTGCAAGGTCTATTTTCTATTTTTAGCCTTTTCCTACTCACGATTTGATGTTTCAATACACACTAATCAAAGCCTTTCAAACAGATGCTACCCACACACAGGAGCTGCTTTGAATCCTCAAGGCCTCTCACATTCTCAATACGTTGATTTCTGAAGGGCGACTCTGTTTCTCTAATCCAGCGTTCACCTCGGCTCCGAACGCAGACCTCGTCCCTCGTCCCTCGTCCCTTGTCCCTTGTCTTACCCTTTTCCCCTCATATTCTGCCTCTCTTGCCCTCGGCCTCTCTTTCTAATTGTGTGATTGCTAACATGCGTCCCTGCGGGGGGAGACTTTTCCAGGTACGCACCGGGAGCACAATCGCTATTTTGAAAACCGTGGAGTTCAGAGGCTGACCATTTAAAACGTGGCCTCTAGCTGAGTGTATCCTTGTGTCCGCGTGGGTGAGTGATGCATAATTAAGTTTCTGAAGACCTGGAGTACCAGTAAAGGAGGTGTCCTCGTCTGCTGAGAACCCACTGATAAGACACGCAGAGCTGGAGTGAGTTTGAAAGTCGGCCGACTGGAACGTCCCAGCGTTGTGTGTCTTAATTCTCCTCTGCTCTCCTCTGGACCTCCTGAGAAATTAAAAAATTCAATTAAGAATTCACTGTGATACATTGAGAAGTATTTAAAGCGGATGCCATTTTCTGTATCAGTGGTTGAGGACGGGGAGTTGTAGAATCCTGAACATCGACAATATGTTTCAAAATTCTCTATCATTTATATTTAATATTATTCTCTGAACAAAATAAGCTTGGCTATGTATGGAAATATATTCTTTTCAAGCTTGGCCATGTACAAATTAGGCAGCAGGTTTCATATGCAGGCTGCAGAATCAACACGGTGGAAAATTAATATTGGGATCATTTTCATTGGTATCGTTTTCACATTTCAGTACTGGGAACTGAAAACTCCTGCTGTGCCTGTCTGTCAGATACAACGTCATTATATTCTACCACACTCCGAGCCAGTGATGCCTCCTGTAGACTCACATAACACACACACACACACACACACAGAGCAGCCACTCCCTCTGCCCTGGACACCTGGCACTTTGTGTTGTGTCCAGAGAGGTGGAGGCCTGAGTACAGGAGTAAACACTGGCCTCCTGTCAACTTCAAACGCTCTGAAGATCATTGAAGGAGACAGTCAGGGCGGAGGTGATGATGTCGCTCGTCTTTTGAAGTCCAGCAAATTTCTCTTTGCACTCGTCTTTCTCTCTGCCCCGTCTATTTTCCGTCCTCTCCTTGCCTCCGTCTCCTTTCTCTCCGACTAACTTCCATCACGTCTTTGTCTTTTTTTTTTGTCTCTGGCTCCATCTGCTCTTTTCATCCATCCCATTTATGCACTGACACCGCAGATTTAATTTTGATGATAGATAATCGTTGGATCAGGGCCGCCTTTGTGCGTGCATGTGTGTTTGTGCACATTTTCTAGCTGGCGCTCGTCAGTCGGAGTCTGTCAATGACAGCATATGGTGTGTGTGAGTGACATGGAGACTATCTATAGTGTGAAGTGTGTGACAGCGCGAGGCCTTCCGTGGCAGCGTGTGTGATTGACTGACAGAGATGTTCCTCTTCTACAAACGGCTCACTGTCAGCTGCTCTGCTAGGTGGGAATTGAGGACTTTCCCCTTTGCATAATAATTGTTTTATTTCCTTTTAATAACGGTCAAAATTACTGAAGCCGAGTCCACGTAAGCTGATGCAATGCCGGCCTGCTATTCCTGCCCTCCGCACATAATGACAGTGGTTATGTTTGGACCGAAAACAGAGACTGAAGTGGTTTAAGTCATAATCTGCAACGTTTTCATATGAATAAACGTCTACTTTATCAGCCAGGGGATATTATCATGTCTCAGGCTGAGACGTTTATCTCTCCTGGCTGGAGCTCAGGGCTGCCAACCTGTAGCAAAATCAACTTTAGACCTCCTGTCAGCCAAGAATAGAGTTCTTTGAGCTATCGCTTGCTTTTAAAACCCGAAAAACTCAGTAAATCTAATCGAATCGGAGAGATCGGAAAGGTTGTCACATCGTTGGAAAAACATATGGAGCCTTGAGACCTTTGCCTAACATTTTCAGGTTGGACGTGACCGAGTGTGTTTGGAATAAACAAAAGACGAAGGTCGATAAGATCTATAGTCTCTGGGATTAAGTGATTAAGTGAAGTGTGGTGTGCCGTAAACATCTGTTCTCTCTCTCTCTCTCTCTCTCCCTCTCTTTCTCTTGTCTCGCCCAGGTGAGAGTGCGATGAGGAGAGGCTTCAGAGTGTGAGGCCATGGGCTGCACCTCGGCCAAGCAGGTGTCGGCCGTGCCCAACGATGAGGAGGGACGCGGCAAGGCCTACAGCAACGGCGACCTCTTCACCGGTACGTCGATAAAAAGCCGGGCGGCTCCATTAAACGCTGTTAATCGTCCCCCTCTGCCCTTCTCTTGATCCCATCGCATAATCCTCTGGCAGAATGTGAAATTCTTCATTCAGACATGAACTGTCAGCGGGAGAGATTTATAGACTTCACCCAAGTTGCGAGAGGAAGTAACCAGTTACTGTGACTCCAGCGCCGTGTTGTGCCACTCGGCGCTGGCTCGGGTGTTGTGTGTCCTTAACACCCTGAATATTTTAGTTGTCTGAGCTGAAGACTGAACAGCTGAGAGGGATGGAAAGCAATAGAGAGTGGAGGATGAAGGACTGGAGAAAGTGTGTTTGCATTGATCAGAGATTTTAATCGACTGCCAAAAAAGAGGAATCGCCACACGCGTCTCCATTAAGTGCGCGCGAAAACACGCAAACACAGGACGGCAAGCTGAGCGGACCTCTTTGATCTTTGATTTTCGGTTGATCTTACCATAATGTCTTCTTCTGCATGTTTCGTTTTTACGTTGATTAGGAACTGAAAGCTCCCAGATTTGTTGGTATCTCTGACGAGTGCTCCTTTCCCGAGTATCCGCCAACGTTTTCCGGCACGAACGTATTTGATAAATCCCACAGCCGGCGTGAAAGCGTTCATCAGCACGGTGATGAGGAGCGAGGCCGATTATTTCGATCTCACCGTGGCCTACATTTGTTTATCCTAATGGAAAACGTTAACTCGCCCTCATCAAACTCCTCCAATCACCATGATTTATTGTAATAATTATTATCAGCTGCGATGGGAAAATTTGCCATTTTGATTTCTCCTCCTTTTTCGCTTTTACTTTATGAAACGCGCCCTGATGGAAACACACACACACACACACAAATATGGATCGCCAGATCAATAATTGAAATCATCATAATAGTGACAATAATGTAGATGAATTGACTCTCTAAATAATTGATGGTGACAGCCGTGGTATTAGCAGCAGTTATCGCTCGGGGTCTGGCTGCTGTGCTGCGAAGCATAGAAATAGAAGTGAAAGCGAGAGAAAAAAGAGTGAGAGGATGGCTGGATGAGGGATTAACGGCGATTAAGAATTAGGAGCAACACTCTGGTATGACTGCACGTGGGCAGATGATGTACTGTAGCAGATGACAATCCGTGGCTGGTCTCTCTCTATCTCTCTCTCTCTCTCTCCATCATCATCATCCCTCTCCTCGTGTCACAGTTTCCCCACTGATCTCCTCTTCGGCTCTCTTCCTCCTTTAATGATAGACAGATCGAGGCTCAGGGTGAGGGGGAGGCCAACCTGTTCCTTGAGAGAGGAAGTGAGGATGATGTGTGATCTGCTGCTGTCCTTTTTTTTTCTCCCCTCCACCATCATCTGTTCGTTTAGCCCTCCTCTTCCCTTCCCCTGCTCGAGGCCTCCTTTTCCTCTCCTTCGTCTTTCCCCTCTGTCTCTCTATTTTGGGTCTCTGTACAA
>OMNV01001077.1:0-10208 GCA_900303265.1 Brotula barbata | reverse complement strand
ACCCTGCCACAGTGTGTCATGAAATGGCAATAAAAAATTAAAGCGGGAATACAGGCGTGTCATGAACAAACACAAGCAGAACACTCGGAACAGTGCACGACTGGCAAACACACACACACACGCACGCACACGCAAAGTTGTCTCCGCGGCACCCCAGTGTGGAAGCCATTAACTCGGGCCAGACAGAGAACCGGCAGTGAAAACAGAGGGGCAGAAAAATGAAAACCAAAAGAGAATGTTGGAGCGCTGCGATGACGCGAGCAGCCAAATCGCCGCCTGACAACCATCAAAGTCCACCCGGAGCCTTACTGGCGTGTTCGAAGCCCGTCTGCATGCGTCGGAAGAGCCGCAGCCTCCACTCCCAGGCCTTCAGCTGCCTCTCCCGCTCCGATCCGTCCCGCTCGCCCGGCCCGTCGCTCCGGACCTGGGCCTGAAGCTCGGACGCTCGCTGCTCGGCTTCCTGCACCAAGGTGGCCAAGTGCACCGCTCGGCCCTCCAGGCTGACAACTGGGAGGACGCGGACGGGACACGGAGAGACAGAGAGACAAAGAGAGAGACACTGGAGTCAGCGTAGCGGACAAAAGAAACAGAAGGGGAGCAGGGAATGATTTTGTTTCCCCCTTTGGACCTCGCAAAACGTCTGCAGAAACCCAAAAACAGCGAGACGACGACAGAGGAGAGCGAAGTCATGATGTTGCCTCGGATGCCGTGAGTCGTTTTAGTAGGCCTCGCTCTTTAATGTCTTTGTTTTGCCATAACCCTCGGGCAGATTCCTCCATAAACTTCATTTAACTAAGCAGTCCCTCTTTAGGGATGACATCAGCTGCAAAATGACGGGGAAAATGGGGCAATGAAAGTAAGGAGGGCGTGAGAGGGAGCGAGGGAGGGAGACGGGTTTGTCATGTGCGGTTTCGAGGGGAACGCGAAATGGTGGGAACGTACACGGGCGGCGTGTAAAGCGCCGCTGTAAAACCGTCCCCTCCCCCCCACCGAGAGATCACCGAACCTATTCACACCTACGGGCGCGTCGCCGATGAAATGAGCGACGTAAACGAACGTGTGGTCGGCGCGCGCGCGCGCGCAGCGGGTAACGTGAAGCGCTCAGGGTCAGGCAGGACAGTAGCGTAGTGTAGTTCTTCTTTGGTGGCTGGTCAGTCTCAGAGTGTTTGGGCCTGGTGTGAGTCTGTGTTTAGTCTGTGTGGTCTGTGTTTGTTCGTCGTGGATTCCACTGTTGAGCGTTAGATTCCACTGTTGACAGTAAGTTTAAAGCTCCGTGTCAAAATGTCCATCTGGGTGTTTAATTCTGCGGCTCTCTCCGTGTCTCCTTAGCGGCTGCGAGGATTCTCTTTGATTCGGAGCGTCTCCTCGGCTTCGATTGTTCTCCGCGGGCACTTTTTGGAGGACTTTTGTTGTTTTTTGGGGGGAGGGGGGACGTGGGGCCTTTCAGAAGACAAAGTGAGGTTTAGGCTGGATCTGGATGCTTCAGTCCACCTCGTGGACCGTTTGTCCGGGGTGCCTTTCGATTCACCGTACGTTAAACTACTCCAGATACCCAGAACCGTGTGTGTGTGTGTGTGTGCGTGTGTGTGTGTGTGTGTGTGTGTGTGTGTGTGGTGTTTTATTTGGCCTCGTTTTGGGGTCGAGGCTTGAATAACTTTGTCCCTTAAGGAGAGTTTGAATCCTCCGATACATCTGTCTGCCTGTCTCGGCCCGTCTTTGTGTCACTAGGAACTACAAAGAAAAAGTTCAGCGTCGGAATATCAATAATAATCAGAATCAATGCTGTTCAAAGCTTTGGGAGAAATCTGCTGCGTCTTTGATCTGAGTTCTCTTCAAAAAGATTTTGATGAACACATGTCTATAAAATAAGTCTTTCTTTACACACTGTCATTCACTTATTGTTTGCTTTGAGACTTTCTTACACACACAAACACACACGCACGCACGCGCGCGCGCATGTACAGTAGACGGCTCGTACTTTGTGGAGAGCGAGAGTACAATCAAAGAGCAAAACTTCAGTAAACACAACTTTCCATTCAACTGTTTTCAATTTAATGATACCTTTATAAGACGTCTGGCTGGGCTCTGGAAAAAAAAAAAAAAAGGAGGAGAGAGCGCGCGTGCGTGCGTGTGTGCGAGTGAGAGTGTGCGTGCGCGATTGCAAACACAAACAGCCTCGGAGTCTCACTGGCGAGTTCTAATCATTAACAGAAGAAGGGAGCGGACGCTGAGGAGATCACAGACGGCGAAAACTGCTTACGAAGATGACTAATACGGGATTGTGATTACGGACACTTCATCGCCTTTCGGATGATTTCACCGCCAATCATAAACACAAAGAGACGCGTTCGTTGAAACCTGAGGCTGAACGGACGGCCGTGTTGCACGCCCTCGGCGCTCGTGTTGTGATTTACTCGTGCGCGGTTACTGTGGGCAACACCTGCGGTAGCCGTGGCGGTTGTCGCGGCAGCGGCTTCGGCTCCCGGGGCGACCGAACGCTCGTTGAGGCAAACAAACAGATCAGTTCAGAGTCGGGTTAATAACAATAAAAAGGGATTCCGGTGTTGTCAGGTTTTGGGAAGTACCTGTAAGAAAACAAATAATAATAAAAAAAAGAAAGAAACAAAGGCAAAACCGCAGGAAAACTGAACAACTACAGTTTAAATCTAAAAAAAAAAAAAAACCCAAACCCACAGCCTGGCAGCAAACAGCCACTGCTTCTCTTTACAGATCACTGGCTGCCATTTCTAATATATCTGCCTCACTTAACCGGACCGTACCATCTTCTCAGGTGACCACGCGAAGGAAAACAAGCAGAGGAAGAAAAGGACAGCAGGCAAAGATACAAATCAGATACTTGCTGCATTTGTTTTTGAGTTAAATGAAGTTTGTGCAGGTTAAACACAGAAAGACACGCACAAAACTGGGCTAGCTACATTTTGTCCCCTCCTCGTTCAAGGACTTGACGGTGTCCAGCACCTGCCTGAGGATCTAAGCATAAACACCTGTGTTCGCTGAACGAGCCGAGGATACTTGAAAAACAAAAAAAAGGGAAATAATAATCCTGATTTGAATCCCTTAACAAGCGTAATTTTGAATTTGTTGACATTAACTGATAAATGAAATGAAAATGAAAAATGAAAATGAAAAACTAGATGATTTATTACAAAAAAACAACATCAGAGGGTATTTTAATAGAAAAACAGGCACTATTATAAAAAAAAAAAAATCTCATAACCTTTACCTTTGAAAATAAAATTTTATTATAGACTCGTAAAAAATGTTTGGCTGCTTTATTGGTGAAACTGGTTTGTGTTTAACTCTGTCAGACGTCCCATCTGGATCAGAGCAGTCCAGGGATTTTAGGTGATGTGCTGCTAAATTAGCTTGGATGATACTCTGTGGCCTCACTTTCACCTCTTTGACTATTTTCTCCTGTGCTGTGGCTGTTACATCATTTACTAGAACACACTACACGAGCATGTGGTTCCCTAAACACACCGTGCAACAACAAATACTCTGTGTTATCCTTGTAACTGGTCATGGATTTCTTGCTGAGGTATCAGTTTCTACAATCCCACGACCAACGGGGGTAACCAACGGTGAAAAAGTTACGTCTCAGTTTTGGGTCCAAGATGTTAATCGTCGTACGTAATATGTCGTCCCGCTGGAATGTTTGTTATCCGTCAGCACGTTTATGGTGCAAGCAAAACCGATCGCTGATATCGATCAAGAGATATCAATCATACAACTTAGAAATCAAAGTGCTTGAAACTTCACATCAGATGGTAACATCTGCAGCAGTTTTTTTTACTTTTGACCGTCAGTGGAATTCGTGGTGTCGTTGTCTTTGTCCATGCAACTTTGTAATGATTTTCATGATGTCATCGCTAATCATCCTCAGATAATAACACCATCTATTCCAGTCCATTTGATTCTACTCTTTAAGTCCACGACATTTGCTACCCCTCAGATCCTTTAAACGGTCCAACTGTGCCCCTCCCCCCCCCCGTGTTTGGATGTTTGGCTGGGTAGGCGCTACGTAATCGCCGCGTCCTTCTACTCACAGTGGGGGCTCTCCTTGGCACCGGCCTGGAGCAGCAGCTTGGCCATGGGCACGTTGTTGGTCATGATGGCGATGTCGAGGGGCAGGAGGCCCTCGCTGTTTGGGGTATTGAGGTCCAGCTCTTCCAGACTGTACTGCGAGAGAAGCAACTGCACCAGGTCCAACTCCTGGTGCTCCACGGCCTCAAACAACGCTTCATTACTCTGGAACTGGAACACAAAGACAGTTTAATGAGTTGACAGAGAGGACTAACCGAACGGCCCAATCGGCTTTTGACGTCATCCGTCAACGTTGAGCACTTCGCTCACTACACAAATCAAGTTTCCCTCTTCATCTCCGGCGGGTGCGCGGCGTTACAACCTGAGGTTCTCTGGCTATCCAACTTAAGTTTCCCAAACTATTTTTAGACTCCAAACTTCTACAGCTTATTATTTTTTCCTTGTCTGTCTCAGTCTCCCCCTCCTCCCCCCTCTTCTCTCACTCTCTCTGTGGCTTACCATGGTGGTCTTACGCAGCCGCTCCTTGTCTCCTCCCCGTCCTGACACTACGCTGTCCTCCAGGGCAGGGGGGTTGGTGCCCACGCGGAACTTTCCAGACAAGTTGCGGTACAGCCGGCGAGCTGCGCTTGGCGAGGACAGGCTGGCCGACTTGCGGGCTGGGGCCGGCTGGTGTGCCTGGTCCCCTCTCATGGGCTGGGTCATCTTGGCAGAGTCGGCCCTGGAGCGGAGACAGTTGAGTAAGGGAGAGTAGGGGTGTTTGTGAGAAAGGAGGGTAACGTGACGATATTTAAAAATGGCACATTAGCTCGTGAAACTTTGCCCGGCAAAGCTTCACTTTCTGCCAGACGATTTCCATAAAACCTGTTTGAGTTGCCGAGTTTAATTAAACATAAATAATTAAAAATAAACACGTGCGTAGTAAAAGAGGTTACGAGCCAACGTGAGAGGTTTTTCTGCTGTACGGCGGCGAGCGGAATAAAAAGGAAAACGGAGGGATGGAAAACCAATACCGCGCTTAAGTGCTCGTGGCAGCGATTCATAGGGTTCATTGTATTTGTGTCGCGTTGGGTGCCGAGCTGCTGGTCTTAATAATTCACATTGTGCTCACTGTACCAAAATTTGTGCCAAATATGCCGACTGCTGAGTTCACGGCTCGTGACTTCCTAAACTCGACTTTTTATGTAATGTGTAATATCTGATCTTTCGTCTCAACGAAGGTTCAAGACCCACGGCGAGATCTCAGGGATGACAAGAAAAAGCCGTCGATCCACTGATGACCCTCGATAAAGACCCGGTCCTACGGCATGTGAGGACCGATCCGACGGGGTTTCTGTGCTGCCGGGCGATTCCTTGCTTTGATCAGAAAACCTGAGACACTAAATGAAAGCAATGAAGTCTAAGGAAGGATAGAAAACCTGCTGGATTTGAGCCCTCGTAAGACTGGTTCGGAGTCCAAATGTGTCTTTTCTAATCCCATTAATCATATCTCAACTGCTCAAAAACGATCCTAGAACCCCTTTGGGAGGAGTGCAGACATCAACCAGAGAAACACCGCGTTGGCATGGTGGTTTTGGGTTCCAGATGCCCTGTGAGTCATCCTGTGCTACCTGTGCCAACCTGGCTCGTACGTGCTTTTCTATCTCTCCTCCTCGGCGTCTCGGTATGGCGACTATGCCGCCCTCTTCGTGCTGACGTGCTGGTGAGTGTGTGTGTTTTCAGGGTGAGTCTGGTCTGTAGCTTTCGTACACACTTAACCGCTGAAGGGAATGTCAGCAAGACTCTGAAGGCGACGGTGACAGACTCTGTGTCTGGGCCAAAAAGAGATAAAGGAATTCCTCCAAGTCGCACTTTCAACAGCTTCGTCACCTTCCGTCCTTTCCGCGCTCTCCAGACGTCTTACAAATTCTTGCCCCCTGTCCCTTTTTGTCCCCTCTCCTTCCCTCGCTCCTTTTGCTCGCCCTCGGCTAAGGAATCGTCCTTTGAGGACACGAGTGGTTTTTATGATCAGGAATGAAAGACTGTCTCTGATTACTTACACACCACAACCTGTTGACTGGAGCTTTGTTTGTGAAAAATGTTTCGACGAGAAGACAACAATCGTAACTAATCGCTCAGGGACTTTGGTGAGAAGACATCCTGGCATTTGCGAACCTAATCGTTCAGATCATGCAGTAACTTCAACGGTAAATGGACTGCATTTCTACGGCGCTTTTCAAGTCTGAGACCGCTCGAAGCGCTTTACGGCGTTCGCCTCACATTCACCCATTCACACACGCGTTCACACGCCGACGGCCGAGGTAACCAAGAAGGGCCCCCTTGCTTGCCGGCAGCAATCTGGGGGTTAGGGGTCTTGCTCGGGGACCTTGGACACGGAGGAGCCGGGGGACCGTTCGATAACCGGGCGATCGCCTTACCCCCCTAAGCCACGCCGCCTCAGAGATCACAGAGTGAATCCTCGCGACCCTATCTCTCCACCCACACACACCCCGTTCTTAACATAGACGTCCAGTCGCGGGGATGAATGGCTTGAAGGTTGAATGGGGTTAGCCCATCGCGCCGTATGCCAAGAAAGTATCGCGGAGATCAAAAACTGATTTGTCAAGGTGAGAACATCTGTAGGAAAAATGTTATTTATACTCCACTACGGACGCACCAATGAGCACGCGCGCACACACAATCCCTCCCCCGACACATGCAGTTTGTACAACAGCTGACGGCCGTCCACGTCGCGGACATTAAAGCAGCTCCGTGCCCCTGCAACAAGCACTTTTTCACGGGGCCGATACACCTAAAATACCCCCCCGATCCCCATCCCTTCCCGCTCTGTCCATCTCCACTCCGTCCCGTAATAGAGGCCTTATTTTAGACATCCTCGTGTTCCCGACCGGGCCTAACCTATTCCAGAGTTCCAGATAAAGCGCGGCAGGTATTTGGAATAATTTTTCCATGGGCCTGGCCCGGAAGATAAAACAAGAGATATATTTGTAATGCGTGTGGCCGTATCCCATTTCAAAGAGAAAGCCCGTTGGAATCCAGGCCCCGGGCTTATTGTTATTTGCCTGAGATGGAACAGACGACTCTTTTCTGTCGGCAGGACGGTGCCCCATCACTCTCTGACGACATTAGGGAGCGTCTGGCGTGGCGCGTGTGTGCGCTTTCAAACACAATGGGACGGCGCATCCTCCACGTGAGCTTATTGGGAAGTCATTTTCCACTGACGTGTCCCCTGCAGCGAAGACACGCGATGCGGTCACGCGTAGGGGAAGAGGGATTTTTTTTTTTTTTTTTTTTAAAGCCGTGAACAGAATCGCGCACGCGCCAACAGACGGGGAGCGGGAGGACGCGGCGGCGATAAACGAATCACTGCCGCGATAGCGTTTCGGCATCCCATGTGTCCGACGACAGGGAGGATGAGGCTGAGGATGATAATGAGCGAGGAGGAGAGGGACGCTCAGGGTCTCTTCTGTTCTCATCACTGAAGTCTTTGTCAACTTAAGCCACTCTGACCTAATTTCATCCTTCAGAGCTCCGTAAAGTCCTTTCAGCGAGTCCCGGCCTTGTAGCTCCTTTGAGCCGCGCTCGCAGTTGGCAGCTGGAGCGGGCGGAGTGAGTGAGAGCACTTGAGAAAAGATCCGCGGGGAAAGTGGCACGGATTCACGGATGAATGACGTGGGCGGCACATTCCCATTATCAAACGCCGTCGGTCCGGTCCACGCCTCAGCGGTCCGCCGGGAATGTCTTGTTTTCGATCAAAGCAAAATAATAGTCAAAAAAAGGCCCACAAATCAGGAGCTTTCACGAAGAGGAGTACGAGCTCTAAAATCCACAGACGGACTGAGACTGGGACACGTGGACTCCAACGTTTGTTTGTCCTCGTTGGGAAACATTTTGGAAGGACGTGGTTTATTTGATTTTCTCACCAGAGAAAGTCCTTCTGGGACTAGCGGAGATCAGGGATTAATTGATTAAATATGATCACAGATGAACAATAAACAATAAAACCTCCGTCAGTTCTCATCCTACGAAAATCCTGCAGAAACTGACGCAGAGTCCTTAAGTTCTGCTTCTGATTACACCGAATATTACATATATACCCATCAAAATTATAACCGAGGAAACGCTTTCGTGCAGCGTCAGAGGCTGCGTACCACAAACACACACACACACACACACACACGCAGCATCGGGACGTCATGTTCTGTTTAGTAACCTTAGAAACAGAAACCTAAGCCTACCTTGATTAGAGATTCACCGCCTAGAGGGCACTGCTCTTCGACCAAGGCTAAGGATGCTCTGATGATAATGAGGATGAGGAACAAGCACACACACACACACACATACACGCACACAAATACACACACACACACACACACCATGTCACACAATTTCCTGTAGTTTTGTGAAGTTTGCGAAGCAGGAAGCAGATTTTCTGGGAACCAAATTCTCTACCGAAAGCCAGGCTCCATGTTTGGCCCCTCATCAATCCCACATCAAATGCAGCCAGGCCACTACAGTGGGAGTGCATCAGCCCGCCGTGCAATCAACACTCCCACGTCTCACACACACACACACACACACACGCACACAGCATCCACTTTATTAGGTATTAGCTACCTCCCTGTTTACACAAACAGCCCGCTCCTCCAGACAGTGAGTCACATGTAAATAAAGTCGACATAAAGCACGCAGACGGAGTCGAGGGGTTTGATTTGATGTCGGAATGGGAAACACCTGTGATTTAAGCAGCTCAGTGTGCATATCACAGCGCATCGGCAAGACATGACAGCGGAGAAGTGGAAAATGTGACTTGGTCCGATGGAACCTTTGTGTGAATTTATGTTCTCCAGCCGCTCGTGAACAATACAGCGCACCCACACACGCCTACACACACACCTGATGTGGCTAAGAAAAGGAGAGGATTCCTGGATGTCCGCACGGTCGATGGATTTGACGTCAAATCGTCTGCGCTAAACTCTGGGACATGTTTTGTTTCCCTTGGATGGTCTGTTTTCCTCCCGCGGCCCGATCACAGGCAGTTTAGGAAACTTTGCCCATAGGCGTGAATGTGTAAAAGAATGTTGATGGTACAGACCCTTATGCATGTTTGCTGTAGTCCTCATCTGCATACGTTTGGCTGTATGATGAAGGATTTACGGTCTTTGCTCTGTTTCTACACCAAAATGTCCAAATAAAGATGAAACACTGTGATACTCATCGTCACGCAGAAACACAAACATGACGCTGCACTTGAAGGTAGCACGGCTTTAGTTCTATCTTGTACATTCTACAGAAACAGCACAGAAATCAAACTGTTGTTCCTTTTTCAGGTTCATTTATTGATGTGGATGCAAATTTCTTCCATTCCAAAAAGTGAAAAGCTAAAAGTGGCAGTTCCCCTTTTTCCTACGCCACCCGAACGCAGCACCACTCCATGGCTGCCGACCAACGCGTGCTTCCTCGCACCAGGTGGGCCGCGTTAATTAATGACTTTAATGACTTTGACGGTCGCCCGTGTGTGGTATGATGTGACCCTGACCTTTGGAAAAGTGTCACGTGCGTGTCTGAGTGTGTGTGTGTGTGTGTGTGTGTAAATTATTGGCTCACTCGACACAACGTACTTCATTATTTAGACGCTACAGGGTGGAGTTCAGTGGCGTGAATTTATAAATATTCATAGTAAAATTTAATAAATCAATTTAATGAGATTCAATCTGTTTTATACACACACACACACACACACACACACACACGACCAAATGCTACAGGGTTACGGTTCAAAGTGGAATTTCAAAGCCATGTTTCGATCTTAAAAACAACAGTTGTTGCATAGCGGGATTCCTGCATGTGTGTGTGTGTGTGTGCGTGTGTCTATGCGTGTGTGCACGCATGTCAGAGAAAGTGACACCATAAGATAATTACAACCTAAAAATAGCAACATTGGTCTGATACCGAGGGGAACGATCAGGCTGCATTCACGCGACGCTTTTGTCTCCGTGAGACACAGCTGGGATTTTACTCTGACCAGTGTGGACGCAAAAATCTGATCCGGACCACTTCGGTATGTGGTCCTCAATCGAAACCATATCTATACTGCGGCCGTGCGTCAGAGTTGATTTTTTTTTTTTTTTTTTTTTTTTTTTCAC
>OMNV01001076.1:1851-14132 GCA_900303265.1 Brotula barbata | reverse complement strand
TTCTCTTCTCTTGGTCTACTTTACACCTTCTTCCATCCCTATCAGTCTATCGGTTCTTGCTCTCCTTTCCTCCCTCCTCTTCCTCCCCCTCTCCCTGTGTTTAGCAGAGTTGTTAATGGTTATTCCGGCTGTGGGCAGGATTTATTTGTTTGGGAGCTTTGGGGAATTGCTGTGTTCCCGTCATAATGGCCAAACGTCAGGGTCACCCAGAATTCATCATGTTTATACTACGTGTACACACACATATGCATACACACACGTACACGCACATGCCTGTTGTGATTATGTAATGTTTCTGACCTGATATGACAGAGAATTTTATGGCCTGAAGCCGTAGGCCCAGGATGTGGAAAGATTCTTCTAAAAATGTGCACTTTTAGCACATTTTAAACACGTAACAATTCTATTATTCACCATTACTGCCCTGAACGCCCCCCACCACCCCCACTTCTCACACGCAAGAGGTTACAGGTCACTAAAAGCAGGTAAAGTGGTTTGGACCGTTATCAAAAGAGTGACCATCTCAGCACCTGTCCATCTCCTGAGCAAATTCTCTCCTTCATCCATCCGTCACCCATCAATCATCCGTCCATTCTTTCAGTGCACTTTAGAAAAATGACAGAGTCTGTATTTGGTGCTTGTTTACATTTTGACCTTTAGCAGACAGCGACCTCTCACTGCCTTTGAACCTTTTCAGGAAATCAGCAACTTTCTTTTGCTGCAACTCAGAGTGGGATGTTTTGTAGAGACTTTCAGAGCATTTTGACCAAAAAGAAATTGGTTCACAGCCTGACAGTTTGTTTCCCGGCCAGAACCCCAAGATAATAGGAGCTGTAAGGAAACGTAAACTATGACAAATTATGTCTCTTCTCTTTGTATTTACTCCCAGCTATGGCTCCATATTGCACCAAGCCACCAGCAGGAATCTCGTTTCCTTCGTATATCATATATAAGTTTCATATAAGTTCTTCTTTGTGATCCTCGACAGCCTGTTTATTGCGTGGACTTTGTGTAGTCCTGTGTGTGTGTGATGCCGGACTATACAAATAACCTGGACTTGTACTGTGATGTCACCGGCAGGAGGCAGAGAAGCCAGTAGTTGTTCTCCTGAAGTCTAAATTTACCAAGCAGTAGCAGTGATTTGCAGCAGTTTCAGGTAAAAAGAACGACGCGTTACTTGCAATGTGGTGCAAAGGAGGGATCAAGAAGTGAAGTGAATGGAATGAAAATCAACGACATATAAAGAATCCAGACGAGCTGACGAGTCGGTCCAGACAGAGCTACTGAATTACATTTAAAGGTTCAGACCATTTATTTTTTTATGACAAATAATGGTGAAGCTGTGGTGAAAAATGTGTCCAAAAGGTTTTCTCACACACCAGTTTCATACTGGGTCACTTTCACCTGTGAACGTGGGCTGGTGCTCTGAATGGCTGACCGAAGACCTCGCACTGGAACTGTATTGTAAACTGCAAATGGGGAATCTGATGATTCGGGACTCCTGGAGTGGGCTTGAAAGATTAATGTTACTAATTGGTCAAATTAAAAATCACACCAGGTCAAACTAAAACACTGACATCCATCTTCTTTTGTTTTTCATTTCGTTTGTGTACAGCAACACAGAACGTTGAAATGTCACCTTAATATGTTCCTTCTCATTTCCATCGTCCTCACAGCACCTGAAGTGATGGGGACACAAGGAACTGAAGGAGACGAACAATTTAGTTCGGATCTGAAAGCGCCTAAATGGCTGCAAAGACCTGAGACATGAAAACTGTTAGCTGTAGTTTCGCAGCCAAAACGTTCATTCTCCCTCTGTCTCTCACCTCAAGATAAAAGGGCAAAGGTCACTGCAGAGAGTGGTTTTGATTGTTGCAAAGGAAGAGGTCTGCTTTTACACCTGTCCATCATCCTCAGTCATCCGTCTCTTCATTCCTCCGCTTTCTGTCTCAGTCTGACAGCTGACACTCAAGCGCAGCACTTTACATCCTCATCCATGGTTTCTCCATTATTCCCTTTTTCTGTTACAAAGAACATCTTTACACCTACACTTCTTAACACCACACCGTTTTCATTCGCCCCCTTTTCACTTCATCTTTGTCCTTCCTGTTCTTCCAGAGTCACAAAAGCAGTGAAAGTTTTTCCTCCTTTATCAGAACAAAACACTTGTCTGTCATCCCTACCTCCCACAATCTCTATCTGTACTCTCTTTGCTTACCCATCCCTCCCTCTTTCACTCGCCGACCAGATTTAAAGGCTAAAAGGTCACCAAGAAGAGCAAAAGTGTTTTCTTATCGTTGGAAACAAAACAACATTCTTTTGACACATGCCCGTCAACGTCAGGGTGGTCAGACAGAGTTTTCTAGGACAAAGGTCAAACTAGAGCACGATGGAAAAAAATCAACACAGCAAATTAACCTTAAAATGACAACAAAGCAACTGATTTCTCATGAAACTCACTTGATACTCATAAATATAAACAAATGAACAAATGCATTTTTCGTACCTGAATAAAGACATTATCGTCTAAAGTTTCGATTGTATGTTAAGTTTCCTGTAGGCTCACTGATTTTTTGGTAAGTTGGACCATTTTGGAGATCTTTATGGATCCACGTTGCCTTTTCTTCAACAGTGCAAGGATATAAATGGTGCACGACATGCTAAAAACTAAAACTATGCTGTGTGCAATCATGACAGCGTACAAAATGATGAAAAATACAGATGTTTCCCGATAAAGTAAAACTATAAATATTTATGTGAATTCATCAAAGAATTGTATATGATAAAAACAAGGCAAACAGATTGCATCATGAACATCCCACCACACCAAGAGGGAGCAGGTATAAGCGGCCAAAACTTCAACAGACGCTGACAACACCTGGGGGGGGTAAAGGGATTTTACACTTAACCCAGGTCTACTCTTCACCTCTAAAAGAAAAAGGTCAAGGGTCACTCCTTAGGGGTTATCTGGTGTGACTCGTCCTTGACAGAGCATGATTTGGGCCTGAATTTCTGAACCTGTCAAAAACCTGCAGCCAGAGTTGGGTAGTCCGAGTCTGACGAATCTGCACCCAACAGTAAACGGGAAAAAACCTTTAGGAGACGAACCTGAACCAGTAGAACACAGGAGAAAAGTCCAAAGTCTTAAAACAGCGTCCTCTTCATCCAAATATGCTCTTGCTCTTTTTGTGTTTTCTCTTTTCAACATCTGCTTTCAAACCCACATTCTCAACCGGCTGCACATCAACACACCCACACACACAGACGCACTCACAATCACACGTGCTGAGTCTCTGAACAGGATCTCTCCGTCTCTGAATTATTAATGGAATGAAGAAATAATTTAATGGTGCCGCGACGAAATAAACTGAGAGGCAAAAGTTTTGCGTGTCTGTCTACAGACTCATTTCTCCTATTACACTAAACACAACACAGAAAAGAAAGCCTCCGGTATGTTATGGCAAAAAACTTACACACTGTACTTTATTAATCACGGCGGGATTGGTTGTCATAAAACACTGCTGAGTCAATCTTCATTGGTGTGAGACCTTCATCCCTCCACCGGGTTATACAACAAATGCTTACATAAGAAGAAAGTCTGTGAAATTCAACACGAACTACAGTTGTATGTAAATGTGGGCTGATGTTGCCGTTGTTTGTGATCTACAAATGACGGAGATGATTTCCATCATACAGATTTGATAGAAACCTTGTTTAAAAAGCGGTATTTTTACTTCTGTAGAACACAAAGGTTAAAAGTGCCTCGCTCAAAGGCACTCCGCCAGTAGCTTCATAGGACATATTTATCTATTTTCCAGGTTATTATTTCACAGCCAGGCCTTAGGATTCAAACAACCTTGTGGTCACAGTAAGAAGGTAAACACATCATGTTTTTGGTTAGTACTCTTGTACTCTGGACATTAACTTCTTGGTCGTACCACGTTTGTAACGGTTTGGGATATAAAAGTCTGAACTGTGTGTCAAAAAAGACAACTGGTTTACAGCACGTTATGGCTAACCATCCTATTCCCGGTGAAATCCCACACACGTTCAAAGCATTACTGAATGACTGGATACGCCTGCCAATAGATTATATACTTTTACTACATTTACTTCTGTATGGCCTCTCATTCACTGTCATTTTAATAAACCAAGGCGTGGAATAAGACCCTCTGGGCTTCTTATAGCTTAATTCTCATTAGCCGGTGGCTTCACTGTAGGTATAATTTGTAGGGCGGCGTGGCTTAGGTGGTAGGGTGGTCGCCTAGTGATCAAAAGGTTGCTGGTTCGATCCCCCCGCCTGTCCATGTCGAAGGTCCCTGAGCAATTGAATTTTGAATTGCTCCCGACTAGCAAGTGGGCCTTGCATGGTTACCTCGGCAGTCGGTGTGTGAATGAATGTATGAATGGGTGAATGAGAGGCAAACATTGTACAGCGCTTTGGATAAAAGCGCTATATAAATGCAGTCCATTTAGACCAATAGTGAGCGGCTTTATCTTTACCAACTTTGTGCAAGCTAATCATGACCAAGAGGTTGAGAGAGAGATGACAATGCTGCCAAATGAGAAACAACGTTTAGTTACAAGAACTTTGACTGCCATCAGCACTGAAGGAAGAATAAAAGTGTAGCCACAGCAGTTAAAATAAAGAGCATAGAGCTAAAACTGAAAGTTAAATTATATACTGTACATCTGTTCATTGAACTGATTTCTGATTGTTACTTAAAAAACGTCAACAACATCAAGTTGTATTTCTGGTGTAGAGAAATTCAGTCAGAGAAAGCAGAAAGCCTGCATTATGTTTGTTGAGCACTGAGTTTTAGATCTGGTTTGCACCGGTTAGATGGAAAATAGAATTTCTAATCAATATTTGATTAACGAAAAGCAGAAAACGTCCCCTTTGAGTATAAATACTGGACAGTCGAGCAACTTACGTAAGGGACTGAATACTGGTTTTCATTTATATATGATGTCACAGATCTGTCTCTTTTTTTTAACTCTCTCTTCTTCTCTCTCTCTGACTTACGCTATCTCTCACCTTTTCCATCCTCCCTCACTCTTTGTCAGCAGTGACAGAGAAGTTGTGCGACCTAAAAAGTGAGAGGGGCTAAAATGGAATGAACGTGGAAAAAAAAAAGAAACAAAGCCGAGAAAAGAGTGCAGCCAGTTCAACCAGGGGTCTCTGCTGTCAATTAGACAGTACACAGACGGAGAAGGGGAGAGCGAGAGACATAGGGAGACAGAGACTGAGTGGGCGAGTGAGAGAGAGAGGTAAAATGAGGGAGGAAGAAGAGAAAGAGAGAAAAGTCGAAAAGAATGATTGGAAAAATATTAAAAGACTGCAGGAGAAAGGGAAAGGAAAGAGCGAGGGAGGTCAGGCGGAGGGTAACTCGATGTTACGGAGGAGGAAGAAGGAGTGAGTAACGGGGAGGCGATAAACAAGTGCAGGCTGAAGTCAGAGGGGACTGCTGGGAGCTGCACTGTACACTGATAGAGCAAATAAAGACGGAAGAGTCCAAAACAAACAGAGCTGGAAAAACAGCAGCTTTTAGCTCTGAGCACAATTTAGACACAAACACTTTTTTAAGAGGTTACGCCGGGTTCACACACATTCAAAAGTCCCTCTATGGGTCAAACCACACCCGTTTACAAAGTTTTACCTTATTTAAACCCCAGCCATTTGCTCTGTAAAAGTCTACAAACTTTGGATTGTTCAAATTTGCACATTCATGTTGAACCTCCAAATTCTGTACCTCTTATTTGAAAAAAATGTGGGAATTTTCTGAGAGAAAAAAAAGAAAAGGGGCAAAAATTATTGTATTTTTTTGTACTAGTAATTGTGGTTTAAAAAACCTCGATTCTAGAAAATTTACTTGTTTATCATCCCTCACACTTGTTTTGTGGTTTGCCAGAAATTCCAAGTATTTTTATAGTGGAGCTTTTAATGAAAAAGGTGAATTCAATAAAAAATAAAACTGCAAAAATGAATATAAGTTCCAGATGGTTAAGATTTTTTGTTTTTTGCAACTGAGTAACAATTTGACAGAATCACATATTTTTGAATTATAAACTATAAACTATTTGATGTTAAAACAAAATCCAGCCAACAATGCATCTTCAATGTTGCAGACACCAAGAAGAAAAAAAACAAACAATTCAGTCCCACTCAAACACACACACTTATTTTCTCCTAATAAAATTTCACATCTGTGTACCAATTACACTCTGCAAATATTCAACAGCACAAAACGAGGCACGTTTCTCCCGAAAAACGAGACGCTCGAAGGTTTCACAATAGTCTGAAATGAAACATGTCTCCCTCCATCTGTCCTCAACAACCCCAAACAGGAAACGGTTGAAAGGTGAGAGCTGTTTATGGGGTCTTTTGGTTTGACCATGGAATGACCGCTGAGTCACACACACTCAAACACACACATACACACACACACACAGGAAGGGGTGTAGATGTAGACGCAGGTTGTATCGGGGAGACTGACGGAGAGGTCAAGACTGATAACGAGGAACAATGACCTGACCGGGTCACCACATGGTCACTTTGTGTGTGTGTGTGTGTGAGTGAGTATATCTGTATATGCACACGCATACAGATATATGATGGATAGTAATTATTGTGTAGTTATGATGCATGTAAGAGGAAGATGTGTGGTGTGTGTGTGTGTGTTTGTGCCTCTTCATCAATGTCTGTGATTTAATGAGTCAAGGCTATTTTTTAATGTGTGGGCGGTGTGTGTCTGTGTGCAACCCCCCACCCCCCCATTGCAATACTGACCGCTACTTGACCATCGGTCGGAAGTACCAAACGGCCACTCTCCACCCTGTCCAATCAGGTCACTTGATGGCTCTCTTGCTGTGACCAGTGCTTGACCTGTTGTCACGGCGATAAGTTGGCTGGCCACAGACAGGACAGGAAGTTGAGACAAGGGCAGAGAAACACACTCTGCACACACTCTCCCACACGAATAATGTCTTGTACATTTTGAAAAAAAATTGGCAGTGCTTTCATTCACTGATGTTGCGCTAATCAGGTTTGCTTTTCTCATCCTGCAAAATTAAGATTTAAAGTAAACACAGAGCCGATGCCCGACCATCTATCTCTCTCTCTGAACATTACTAATCATTACAGGATATCTTCAAATGTGTCCTTCTTTCTTGGGGATCAGAGGAATATCTTAATGGTGGCATCCTGTCCAGCCAATGTCAGCATAACCTGAACTGTTGATAACAGAGCTGAAGAAACAATAAGCCATTGTCCTGATACTTCCACAATCAGGTAACAAATACAAATGTAAAAAAAAATCACTATGTAATAAATTTGTTTGGCTGCCTCCATGTTGATGCACTCATATGAACCGCAAGCTACTGATGGGAGGGCGATGGAGAGTAAGAATACTGTCGGAAAAGTATACTATTTAATATAATACAATGCAGCTGAAAATAAAGTCAGTGCCTATGAGCACTTTCTTCGTGTGATCTTTTTTCTGACTTAATTCAGGCAAATTTCAGTCTTCTCTTCAGTCCACACAAAGTATGACATGCTACTGTAAACATCTGTCACCACTAAGTCTGTTTCCATTACAGTTTTGCGAATGACTACTTTATTGTGAGACAAAGAGACAGAGAAAGACAGCGAGAGACGGAGAAAGACAGGAAGACGGCGAGAGATCAGATAAGGTTGTTTCGTGTGCTGCAGCAAGTTATCACAATTCCCTGGCCTCAATATTCAACCGAGTGACCTCAGACCACACTCGCTCACACTCACTCCACACATACACACTGCTATGCGCCCAGTGTAACTGTGTGTGCACATGCGCGCTTGCAAACCTTCACATTTAAAAAAGAAATAAAACTTTATATGTGTTCAAGTTTGCGTAAAACCAGCAATGCAATGTTACATTTGAAACACTGTGTGTGTGTGTGTGTGTGTGTGTGTGTGTGTGTGTGTGTGTGTGTGTACGCATCTATTTACAAAGGCCCAAATGTGAGATATGATATTTTTATGTTGGTCCATTTCGCTTTTTTTTTGTTGTTGTTGCTGCGTTGCTGCATCTTGTACAAACTTCAGTGGGTGTGCGCGCACGTGTGTGTGTGTGTGCGTGCGCCTTCCTCTCTCCCAATAGATCGGCGGGGCGAGCATTTAGATGTCTGTCTGGAGCTCATCCTCCTCTCGCGCCCTTTCTTCTCCTCTCATCCCACTCTTTCACCCCTCTCTGCTCGGCCCATTCATCCCCCCTTCTGTGAGCGGTCAATTGGATGAAGGGAAGTGTCAGCCTCCCGAGGAGAGAGAGAGAGAGAGAGGTGAAGAGACAGAAGAAAGAAGGGGGGAGAGAGAGAGAGAGACCACCCTGTACGTCTGTTTCTCCTGCCATATCACTTTCACCTGACTGCACTCTTTCACTCTCTATCCCTTACTTTCTGTTCAGCTCTGTCCACATATTCATGCATTCATGTCTGGTTTTCTCTCAGTTCAAAATCTGGCCAGAACACTTGCTCCCTTCTTCATCGTTCACCCCGTTCTCTCTGCTGTCCAAGTTTTGCATCTCCTGTCATCTTTCTTTGCACTCATTCATCCACTCTCGTCCTTTCTCCCTTCGCCCTATAAACTTTCACTTAGGCCTTTCTGTTCAGATAGCACTTTCTCCACCTCTACCTTTGCTCCCCTTCATTTATCTGCTCAGCCATTATCACCACTCATCCTCTCATCTCTCGCTTTCCACATCTGCCTGTGTCTGGTGGAGACATGAAGGGTCATGGTTCAGTTGCTGACGTTGTCGGACCTTTGCACGTGGAGACAAATAGGAGCCAGTATGGAGAGTTCGCGCGCACATACACACACACAGACACACCAGCTGTCACAATGTGACCACAGTACTTTGGAATGCGACAGTAGAGAAACTCTGTCTTCTTCTCATCCTGACTGTCTGTCACTTTCTTCGTTCTCATCTTTGCCTGTTTTCCTCTTAAATCCTCTCTCGTTTTTGTTCCATTTCCTAACATTTTCTTTACCTCCATCATCCCTCCATTACATCGTTGCTCATAAATTTGTGGTGATCTTTCTCTCAAACCCACGTTGAAGATCTGACTTACAGCTTGGAACGGGACCAGCTAGTGTCACATAATTGCATTTCCCGTCCAATTTACTAAAATATACCACAGTATATACCATAAATACTCTGTATACTATACAATAGTAACACCAGCGTGTAGGGTTATTGTTTGGTGAAAGCAACATAGTTTTGGTGGACTTCTGCTCCTACATAGCCTACGTTGACACGAAGAAGTTGAAACCCATTAATATAGCACCAAAGTGACCCACTAACGATAACTTCTCAATAATGAGATGGGCGAGCAACAATAAACAGTGAAATCATGATTTTGAGCGATAGTTTCCTCTTTCCTTCCTGTTAGTGTCAGGCAACTGAGAGGAAGTGAGAACTTTAAGTAATGTGCAGGCTGATATGAAAACACTCAGCTCGGGCACAGTCTGATAACAATAAAGAGTGATTGAAGGCTTCCTGTTAACTCTGATGGATCAGTTTGCTCCGTGGAAGCTGTTTTTCTTACTGTACAACAACGAGTGACAACGGTAAGAAAACGGGCCCAGATGTGTGCAGACACAGGAAGAATTTGCAGATGACGACAAACCAAAATTACTTCCTAAAACTTTGAAGACAGAGGATCCTTACATTAAGTTTCCATTGCTTATCCGGGTCAGTGATGCACAAGCGAAGCCCGAGAAAGGTGACCCAGATGTCCTCTTCTCAGCCACATCCTGCAGCTTCCTGGGAGATCCAAAGATGTCCCCAGTCAAGTTAGGACATGTAATCCACTCAGCATATTCTAGAGCTGTGTCTCATTTCACAGGGCCCATTTGGAGACTCCTAACATCATAGTCATTGGACAAGACTACCCAATTAAGAAGGATCTCTAAAGTGTGGCAGAGAAGGGTGGCCTTTGCTTGAAAGAATTTACACGACACAGTCAGTGTTTCCTTCCTGGCCTTGTATTTCCCAGAAACCATGCGATCAAATCAAAACACTTATTCTATTTCTTCTGCCAAAAAGAAAAGAAATGAGGAATTAGGCGTTGGTGTCTATTGTGTAAGTTGATTTGAGAGCCTCTTTAGTCCGAACAAACAAAAGTCTCAGGCCAGTTCACACACAATGAGATGAGACCTTTGATGATGTAATGGAGTAAGTAATGGAGTCTTATTTATCCAACTTATTTACAATGCTTATACTGAGACTTCGGCCCACAAAAGAGCTCAAAGGCAGCACCCCTCAAAAATCCGTCCTATGAAATGAGACACAGCATGGGCCTCCCCATTGTGCTTCCAGCTGGCGGAGCCCAAAATGCTTCATAAGCATCTCTACCAGCTTATTTCAATTCAAAGCAGCAATGCTCATCAGGGCATAGTTAGTCCTTACAAGGATGATTATCATCCACGTAGCAAAGAGAGAGAATGGCTTCCATCATGACGCAGGCAGCATTCAGAGAATTTCAACGCATGTTGATGCAAGGTGTAGTCCTTAGTGCCCCTCAAATCTTCACATCCACCTCACCCGATATTTGGCAGGTTGATACAGCCATATTGAGCTTAAGCAATGCATTCATTTATTCATTTTATTTGCTGCAATGAAGAGGCATTTTCTGAAACTGTCTGAATGTTTAAGATGACAAAATTAATACAAAATCATATCCAGTTTAGATTAAAGATTCTTTTATCATTGTTTTTGCTATTGTTGGTGTCTTCTTATTAGCTACTAGATGACTTTCATTTCGCTCGGAATTAATAAAGTATCTATCTATTGACCTATTGAGCATGAACAACAATTGAAATATGGCAAACTCTGAAATTATGGAATCATCAATATTGTGTAAAACTATGGTGTTTCATTTTGTCAGCTATATATTATCCTTCAAAATAAAATGGCCTCAAACCCAACAGTGAATCTAGACGTGTAGAGAAAGTGGAGGGAAAAATAATTAAGATGGCCACTTCACTGGACTATTTACTCTATGTTTGCTGAAAAAAATGGCTCCATACCTCCCTTTCCTCCACCCGTTTCTTCTCTTTTATCCAACCATCTCCGCGCTCTCTATCCTACTCTTCCCCGTCTCCCCCTCGCAGCCTTGTTAGTCTGGGTTACAAGGAGGTGAGATGGAGGTTTGCTCTCCCACTGGGCCTCATCTCATCCCTTAGCCTGTCTATTACACACACACAGACACGCGCGCACACACACACACTCTCTCTCTCACACACACACACACACACACACACACACACTCGCAGGCCAAGAATAGGGGGAGAATCTGCAATCCTGTCACTGGATAATCGCTACTGGCTACGCCGGTCAATCCAACAACCCTTCACTCTCTCTTCTCTCTTGCTCTCCTCCATCATACGCACACACAGACAGGGGGATAAGGAGAACAGTTGTCATGCAGTGACATGTTGCTTTTGGCAAAAGAGAGGGAAGCCTCGTGAAGTAATGCTGGACACACACGTGCACGCACACACTAAGCACCAGACAGAGGGCAGACAGATAGAAAGCAAAAGTGTGAGTGTGTTCTTGCGTGTGCTGCTATGTGAACTTTGTGGCATGTCCAATTAAAGCAGTAAATGTGGGAGGGGGTCAAAATGAGCAAATGGAGAGGGGGGAGATACTGAAAAAGTTACAAAAATGGCCAGAAGATGAAAGGAACACAAGGGGGGAAAAAGGAGGAAATATGAGCGGGGCACACACGAACCCAGAGAACACAGAAGACAGGAAGAGGTGTAAAGAAATGGAGGAGGAGCGGAGGGGAAGACAAAAATGAAACAAAGTTAAAGTTCAATAAATGTGAAAGTCTGATGGGAAAAAGACCAAAAAGGGGAAAAAAAACTAGAGATGGATGAATGGATGGAATTTCAGTGTCTGTGGTCAACCAAAGGAACGAAACCAAGACCAATCAATGACAGAGGACACACGCACGCATACAAGGATGAAGGTGGAGAAATGCATGCCTGGCGTATGAAGGAGTGGAGAGGGGGATGAGTGGAACTCTACTGTTGCAAGCCTTTTTCTGGGGGGACGCCACACCACAACAGACACACACACACACACACACACACACACACAAGCCAGCCAAAGGTTTGAAGTAACCACAGGCTTCTGAATGTTCTAAATATAGGAGGATTGATATGATCTGTGGAAAAGGGCAGCCATGGGAGCACACACACACACACACACACACACTTTCTCCTCAACAGTGCACATTGT
>OMNV01001074.1:0-10546 GCA_900303265.1 Brotula barbata | reverse complement strand
ACCCACCCACCCACATAAAGATCCCATCCATTCCCCCACCCCACCCCTTGTGCTTTTCTTCAGTCTATACCCAATCCTTTCCTTCCCGCTCCTCTATGCCACTGCATGGTTTACCCTAAGTGATTTAATTATCTTTTTTTTTTCTGGTGTAAGACAAATGAAAGCCAAGAGAGATGGGAGTACCGCACCAAATCTGATTATTTATCTCCTTAACAGATTGCTGTGTTACAGTCCCCGAGCTGTGGTTACTGATGGTTGTAGGGAAGTAAAGTGGGCCAAGCGCTTTGTGAGGATGCTCCCCCTATAAAGCTGATGCAGCACTGTATTGGGAATTTGTGTCAGATACAGATCAGACACATTTCATTTAAATAAGCAAATCGGTGAATAAAGACGACCTGGCTCATAGGGGTATATCTCTATCCATGGGTAACAGTTCTTGGGCTGCAAAACAGCCCTGACTGACAGATTGATTGACTGAGGCCCTGGTCGTATCGGGATGTTATTCAGACAAACAGAAATCCCAGCCTGCCTTGCCAAAGTGTTTTTTGAGAGAACTAAAAGCAGGAACACGTGCCTCGTCTTCAGTGTGTCAAGCCGGCAGTGATTGAATTTCTCCTCCTTCCTTAAGACGGAAGTGCAAAGCCGGTGAGTGATGCCTGTGGATGCACTTAAGGTTTTAGTTGCAGGCGTCGCTGTGCCTGGGCAGATTTTATATGACACATGAAACTAACTACATGGTACTTAGGGCTAGCTGTAAACCAATCTGAAGCCAGTCGGGAAAACAGGCCCATCAGCAGAGAGGCTTGTTTCTGTTGCATGACAAAAGGACTTGCAAAACCGCATCAATTAAAAGTTCATTAAGTTCAGCACTGGGAGGATGAGTGGATGGTCTCTATTTACGCCCAGGCCAGCCCAGCCCATTATCTTGAACCTGATTATTCAAATCCCTGGATTATAACGCAGACATTTCACAGAGCCTTGCTTGGAATAATCATACTTAATATTTCATTTTTCTTCCCATGGATTTCGATTAGAGTCTGCATCATCAAAAGAGGGGAATAATGTTTTTGATAGTTTCGTGATTTAACTGTACCGAAATTAGCATAAAGGATTATTGGCTGTGCGGATCTAAATTAGCATCATTTACTGCTTAATAAGGATCGTTTTGTGTTTATTTCCTATGAATCATCTATTCTAAATAAGTAAACATTCAAACTTCTACAGCTGGTGGATCGGTTGAGAATCACCTACTCAGTTTTCAGATATCTACATGGGGAATATTCAGGCACACGGTGCCTTCTTTCCATAAGCTTGTGTTAAACCGCTGTTGACATCTTCTTTAATCTCTGACAGTCACTGCAAGGCAGAGGGCTGCCAGCACTTTTGTGATGTCTTTAAAGTTTCACGGAGTCCTGAACTGAGACTTCTTCTTCCTCTACTGCCACTGATCGACATCTTGTTAGGTTGCTTGGAATAGACACTGAGCATTGGTCTCATCTGGTGTGTGGATACTGCCAATTATGAGAGGCACTTTCTTTGGTGTAACTGAGAAACACCACAAAAGGTACAGGCCTGTAGGTGTGATATGGCTGCTTCTGTTAAATAACCACCTTCACGTCATCACTAAATCGTCATCAGCCTAATTGAACTCCTCTTCACCTCCGAATGCCTGATACGCGCTGAATATGTTTTTATCGGCATCGCTTTCATAATGACGCGTAGGTTTTGATCACTGAAACACAAGTCAGATGTTACACAGAGAGCTCACGGCGCCTGGAGGCACTTCACTAGAAAGTTCAAAGATCAGAATTTGGTGCAAGAAAACAAGCAAATGTGCAACATGCCACGTTAATTCCTCCCTACGATACAGATGCAGCACATCTTGGAGAGCCTGTGCAAAACCAATAAATCTGTCTGAAAATTTCTCGAATTTCTATTTCATGTGACTCACCCTGGTTTTGAAATATTTGAAAGGCCCTCTTGTTTGTGCGACTGTGATGAAGATATTTTTGATAGCTTATCAGTTTATTTCAGTTGGCTAATGATAATTTCACATTATTTATCCCACCGGGGTAAAGGGGAATTTTCAAATAAGTACTATTTCGCTTTGCTGAAAAGACACTGATAACACATTCATAGCACTCTAATCCAATTTACACTGTTACAATAATTTCTCCAAATCTGTCCGTTTTCCAATGAAATCCCAAGCTTCTTCCAGCCTCACCGAAAAGTCAATGAAAACAGCACTTCCACAGTATTGTATTGGAGTGAGCCACATTGAACATGTATGCTCAAACATTTATGTTCAAATTAATACTAATCTGTATGTAAACCCTGTGTGGATGTGTCCATCAAATCAGGGAACGTGAGGAAATGCAATATTAAATGGAAAATAAACAGCAAATAGGCCATCTGTTTGCTCTTGAAAAAAAGATGACAGTGAAGAGTATTTCACACCTAATTACCAGTTGGAGGTTACATAAACCAGAGGGGACGCAACACTACAATACAATATAAAGGCAGCAGCTGTGGTCATTGTGAGCTTGTATATCTTCCATGACCCGTGGTGCGAAAGATGCGAGACGCATGCAGAAAAAAAGAATAAAATCACGCAGAGGGAAAGACTTACGCTTCTCTCTTGTGACTCATGTACTGCCCGTTGGTGGAGGCGTGCTGGTTGAGGAGTGGGTTCTTTGGCGGTGCCGGGGAGGGCAGGTCAAGGCCCCGGTGACCGTTGTTGCTGCTATTGTGCTCATCCTTCACGTGAGCATTTGTCACCTCCTTCCACAGTTGCTGCAGATCAGCTGGAATCATGCCTGAAAAAAACCCAAATTGGATAATTAAATCAATTAACAGCTAATCCAACTTGTTTCGTCACTTAATTAAATCAAAGCGTCTGTAAACAAAGCCAAGTATTAATTAGAAAATATTCCACTACATGGTAATGCACAGAGAGCTCCCGCCCTCGCTCCTCGCCGCCTCCTCTTCTGCTGCCATTTTTCCTGTGATCTGAAGCGTGTTTGTATACACAAATCCTTGGCATTCACGCAAATTTCATGCCCAGAGTAAATAATTAACATCCAGACAGGGCATGAAATCTGAATAATCACCATCATTTTCTCTCCACAAGAGACGGGGAGAACACACACATCAGAAAAAAATTACAATAGCAAAACTAGAAAACATCCTACCCCTTCCTCCTTGAGAAACAGGACCCTGGGGTAATATTCTCAAAAGCGCATTAATGTGCAAAATACTTAAAGCTCTGTACCACCTACAATTGACAGAGAGGACTTAAACCTCATTTAACAAGTCAACCACACTGCAGCTCGTGCAGCCCTTTGAAAGAAATCCCTTAAAGACAGAAGACATTTTTCCTGCACACTGGGAACAGATCTACACTGTATGTGTGTGTGCACGTTTTTCTGAGTGACAGTGATCCCAATACATAGGGCCAGAGTCAGGATAATGCTGTGTTTGTGCATCTCACACTCCATGTCTGAGAGAAGAGAAGCTTTGTTGGCTCGTGATGTATATGCGTGTGTCCGTCTACGATGGTGTGCGTTAGCATGCCACAGCAGTCTGCTTTTGTTTGACACAAATGAGGCCAACGTTGATATGTAAAATGAGATTCAGCTTTATGGGCATAGATTCCATTTGTATTGTCAGTCAAAACATGCTGCATTTGGGTTACCCAGATTTTAATGGCAAATGTGTGGTGAATTTAACCACAGAGCAACGGACAAGACCGCCCGTTTAACATTACAATTAATTAAATCCATTCTCAAAACGGGAACGGGCAAATGAAAGATGATTTGCACATGCTTATCTCCTTGGGGTTTATATTCTCTGTGTCCCCCTCCTCCCCATTTCTCATCACCGGCTCTATAGATACCAGAAGTGGTCTTTTCAAGCACCAGAATGTAATACATTGTGTGTAAAATGCTTAGTCTTAATTTATTCCTGTTGTGGAAAATAACTGTGAGGTGAAGATCTCAATACGATCAGCAAAAATATTTTTAATTTGATAAGCTACTAAAGATTTTAATTATGCTGGTAATGGAGAACACTGGCCTAATGAGGCGGAGGACTCCAGAGAGACACAGGGGCTAAGAACTGTGAAATGAGTCTGATAGGATTGCTGTAAATTCACACTAGATCGTTTGCATATCAAAGAGCAGGAAATGATTGCAGGACAAATCAATAACCTTTCCACGTTCCAAGGAGCGTCTTTCCTCATTCGAATATTTCAACACACTCCCTCTATTCTGTCTGCCTATATTTTCCCTTATTCTCTCCAGTGCCTTGATGTGCCCTAATCGAAGTGCACGTCCATGACAGGCTAAACATGCTTAATATTGCGGTCTGCGTTAAAGCATGCTAATCAACCGGTTGCTGCTTTGCGGCTGCTTTATCAAAGGATTCATTGTTGTTTAATCATCGAGCACAAGTTTTTTGTTTCTTTACTCTGTGATGGCTGGTATGGAAAGGGAAGGTCACTGGTGATGTGAGTGTCCTGTGCTCCGACAGCGGGAACAATCATTTTCCCCCCACTTGGTGCCTGGTGACAGTGGGCGATGTATTTTTAGCCGATGTGCTTGACAGGGCGGCCCACACTGGCTCAATTACCCGGCAGTCCTGGTGACCCCAACGCACTGTTTACTCAGATGAAACTACAAGGGATAGACCGGCCTGATGAGAGAGGTAACGGAGTGGGACCAAGCTGTCTCTTTCTGGATCTACTCTATAGTTTTATTGCTCTCTATTTCCCTCTTCCCTCTTGCTGCTCTATCTAACCCCAAGCCTTTCAAAAAGTAACAACAGCTATGGCTCATGATTCCACATAAATGACAATAAAATATCATTACACAAATGTCTCAGAGGGTATAATATTTTGTGTTCGGACAAACTGCATTGGGTTTCTTCTGCAGAGGTCTCCATCTGATTACTGTAGGGGACATAATGACATTGATCTCTAAATCCTCTTTCTTGGGTCCCAGTTTGTCCATCCTTAAAATGCCAGATTGGTTTATCTTTCCTCTTTCCATTTTTCAACACAACTATTTCACTCATTACGGCCGGGATATACGGACAAGCACTTTAAAAAATGTATGTTGTTGGGACACTTGATTGATCACCGGCCTCCCAACTCAATTTTACCTCTGCAGGTAGCTCTGGCATAGAGACAGGCCGAGCTCTTCAACCTTTTCCTGTCCTTGTCCCCGTGTACCCAGGTGACCATGTTCAAGCAAGCAGAAAGTTGATTTAAGGTTCATAATGACATCAGTTGCAGGCCATCATCTCCCGAATAAAAAATGGCCCCAGTGCTCCTGGCTATTTAAACCGGGCTGTTACTTCTCACACACAGAGCCGATACCATGGGGGGGACAGTGACATCGCTATTAGTTTATTGTGCCGTCAGGCTGGGACCTCTGCTGCACCCCTGTTTATGTTGCCGTAATCACTGGCCCGCTGATATGCACCCCTTAGGCCTGAAATATGTCCTGTCCTAATGCTGCAGGAACCAGTAGCCCACTGCTGGATGTATCAATCACTGACAGGTCAGCTGCATTACCCACCGCTGTCCCTGATGTGCTGCTACACTGTGAGTACTTCATGGCTCGCCACATTCTTTGCTTTCATATTACCAACAAATTTGTCTTGTCACTGTCCCACTGGCCTCTCCTGGACAGCTTAAATGATGATGTGCAGCTACAAAAACTCAGACACTTGCAGAGCAACCTGGATGGGTGTTGAGCAGGTTTTGTCTGTGTTAGCGACGTGCTTAAACACAGGTCGTGTGTGTGTGTGTGTGTCTGTGTGTGTGTGCAGAAATATGCAAACACAAGAACACATAACACCTGAGAAACGTGGCATTACTCCACTGTCTCGCTTGTGCTCTGAGCGGGTCAAGAGGACAGGCTTATGTGGGGGAAGGGAGGAGTTGGATCAAATTCATATTTATGAGAGTTATATCCTCCCCAAACACATTGTTGTAATTTATAACAGATACCGTCTGGCTGCTTCCAAGACTTTGAACATTAATGTCAAAAGAATTTACGACAAGAGAAACAAATTAAACTGTAGATAAAGTGAGCGATTGTTATTCGCTCAAAAACGGCTATCTTCAAGTTTATACTTAATTAGTTCTATCTCTTTTTGAGACGCAAACTCGATTGTTGAGTCAATCTATTTGGCAGAAAAATGACTCCAATCCATCTCATGTGACACAGGTGACTGATACAAAAAAGCAGCTGTAAACTGGATTGTGTATATCCAAAAATATTGTCACACCTTCTTTTCTTTAATAACTCCCAAGAACGGCTTATTTTAGCAGTTTATTGGACACGTGATAAATAGGGAAACGGAAGAATTCGCGTGATAATAGTGGCTTTTTGAAAGAATTTGGTATCTACATTTTTGAAGTAAATAAAAATCATCAGTTAAAAACTAGTCAATTTATCCCCCCTCTCCCCGACCAAGTCTGAATGCATAATCACCAGAGCCAAAACAGAGCACATCAGGTCATCACTTCCGTTGCAGTGCTAACTGTGAACTGAATATTGTAGATTAGATCTGAGCTCTATAGGCCTGACCCACTGATGCATGAAAGAGTTTAGCGATGTGGAAAACAGAAAGGTCATCAATAACTTCAAACAGTCAAGCAGAAAATGTGTAGAATAGGAAGAGAAACTGCGGGGCCCGAGGCACTAAGTGTTTTAACAGCTGTTGGAGTTAACCATCAATGAATTCCATGGGCAGACTGACGAGGTGCGACTAGCTGCAAAAACCTCAAACAATTCTGTGTGGTAAGGTTTCTCATTTCTAATATCTCAAATCTACCCAAACAACAACAATTCCCCAATTTTCACTGCAGTTATCTTAATACTGCCTGTGCAGAATACACGAATAAGAATAAGAACAAATACTATTCCTCCATTTTCTCTATAGGTGACATCCCCTGGAGGTATTTGATTATGAGAGTATTATATACAGGATGTTCTGTGGAACTGTTGAGAAATCTAGTTAAATACACTACTGAGCCATATCACTGCTGTTATGCTTTACTCAATGGGTGTGTATGTTTGCCAGACATATGACATACAGCCATTCCATGAAACATACTCACAAAACAGCAGCCTTCCACGCCTGTGCCTATGGCAATCGTCTGTGAGTAGATGAGTGATTCCGTACCCAGTCCAAACAATAACACGACTGTACAAACCCTGTTTGTGTTTGCCTATTACCTAAACACTCCCCGAACCCTCCCATTTTATCACGCTTATCTTGTTATTTCAAAAGTGTTTGTCTTAGCTAGGAATGAATAGTCAATGTCATGCTCTAAAACCCCTTCTGAAGGCGTCTTTGTCACAGAGGAGCCACACCTTAACAAAATATTTAAGAATAAATAATGAAGTAAACTTGCTGGCTAAACAACTAGTATTGAGCTGCTATCAAGTAACAGGCAGTTACACAATAACAAGTTTACTGGCAGCTTCAGAACAATAGAGCCTGTCTTCCTCCACGCTAAAGGACAGTGCCACCAGGAAGCCAATCACTCAGTCTGTTTACATGTACACATTGCAATTTTTGTCTGCACTGAAATCAAGGCGAAAATGTGGAGTAAGCTGTGTATACCAATGGAATTAATAGGATTACACCATTCACTAAATAAATATGACTCCTTGCTTAATCAGCTTACTGTAAGAAGTACACAAATGATCAAATGCGGAGTGCTTTCAGTGATGGAGCATTTGCATGCTTGAGTGTTTCAAATCTCAAATCAAAGCAGTCTGAATACGTACAGTTAAAACTGTATTAAAATCCCTAATACTGGGTGGCCCCGGTGGCTCACTGTGTGCAGCGTGTACCACACTGGGTGCAGCAGCCTTCTAGCCCTGGCCCTTTGCTGCATGACAACCCTTCTCTCGGCCCTGTTCTCCCCCGTCTCTTTTAAGTATCTTGTCCAATATAGCAGAAATGCCCCCAAATCTTAAAATCTTGCCACGCTGAGTCAACTGTTGACTTTTATCAGCACTTAGAGTTACAAAGGAGTTGAGGAAAACTGTTGTGTCATAGTTAGAGCAGTGCAGTAGGTACTGACCCTGAGCAAGGGAGTGCAGTGGCAGCCCGGTCTGGCCAGGCTGGATCGTGAGCAGCCCTTGCCTCTGAAGGTTGAGTAGGTGCTGCTGCTGGACCTGCTGTACTTGCAGGAGCTGCTGCTGGAAGGCCAACTGCTGTGCTGACACCTGCTGCTGTTGGCGCAAACACACACACACACACACACGCACAGAGGGTGGGAGAGGGGGGGAAACCATCAGAAATATATATACACATATACAGTATATATTTACATATACAGTGCATATATGGATGCATATAAGTTAGTGCAAAAAAAGTAAAGCTGATTTGTTCATCATTGAATCCATGTACGCTCGCAAACATGTGATGTGGTCACCAGGACTGCTGGGTAAATAATAAAGTGTGAAGTACAGCACACTGAATCAACTGGTTTCTACAAAAACAATGGTTAATTTGCTTCACTTGTGAGCTGCACCAAGCAGTGCGGTGTAATTTTCACTTATTTTTCCTCTAGTGCGGGTTTGTCGCAGGCTACGCGCACTTACGACAGGTGGAGTATACATCTCCCCCTCTTAATTAACGAGGAGTCACGAGGCAAATGACAAACAATGAAACAACATAGTTAATCATTCATAATAAGAGCCACAGGAATTTAATTACAGCCATTCATAATTCAGCAAACAACGTGTGACTAAATCAAAGTGCTTAATAACCACCTTAGCAACCCTCACAACTCTCCCAGGCATGGCGCTGAGCTCAGGGATACGCACTTCCCCAACCAGCACACAAAGCTACAATAAAACACACACTCTGGCCTAACGGGAAATAGTTGTTTTGTTGATCTAACTGCGTTAGAGCTATTTCATCAGGAGAAGTTTAATCAAATATCAGGGCATCATACTGATTTAGGGGTTAAGATGGATAAACTACGGCTGTGGGAAGTGAAAAGTGTGAACATGCCTAAGATGGAAAGGTAGGCATACGAAAGTGGAGAAGACGGGGCGGAAAGAAAGGCAGACAAAGTCAGAATAATAAATAGAGGGAAATTATCTAATATCCCCAATCTCCTCTGAGTCAAAACAATAAGATGCTATTTAGATAACAGTGGCAGAGTGGAGAGAGATGACTTTTAACCATTTAATCAATTCCTAGCATTAAGAGAGCGCCAGCCAACTCACCAAAATGTCCCCAATTATTAATTAATATTATCGCCGCTATCTCCAATTCACCAACTAGCTGATACGGATGAGCAAAGCTTCTAATTTATTTAATATGAATAAGCAGGTCTGTGAAGATACACAGCGTGTATACAGTATAAGGCCAGTTGTCAAGTGGGTGGGGGACAGGAGGGGGCATTAAAAGCAGTGCTGGGCTGCCAAGCTATGCACCGCGCCCTGTTACCAAACACAGGATACACCACTTTGTTTACTTCTCACAATTGAGCCCGTACAAAAAAGGTCTCGGTGCAACGCGGCTGTCAGGTCACTCACTGGCGGCTCTAAACTACTGAAACAGCCAGATAAAACGTAAACCCCCCCTCCTCCTCCCACCCACGTTCGGCTTGTCAAAGGGATCCAGCGGCCTTCGTTTCCTCTCCCTCCCTCTGCCCCCCACCCAGGCTGCTGCTGGAGTACTGTTTAACTAAAAATAAGACTGGGCAGCACTGCTCTATTACAGCTCCGAGGGTCATCTCATTGGATCAGTCAGGGAAAGACGTAGCTTCCACTGTGGTTCACAATTCAAGAGTAACCACATCCATTCACAGCATCACGTACAATCTAAACCAAAAAAGAAAAAAGCCTTTTTTTTTTCTTCTCCTCCATCAGCGTAAGAAGTTTCTAGTGTCTTCAGTGGTTCTCAGTGTTCCACCTCCTGCCTGACAGCCTGAGACAAAGATAATGGTGCTACGGGCGTGGGAGTTCACAAGGCACAATGCCTTTCATCAGAGCACTAAATAAATAGAGGGTGGCTTTTCAGAAAAAGAGAAAAAAAAGGAAGAAAGAAAAATTGAATATTGCAAATTAATTTAACTCTCTACCCTTCACGTTTTTTTATTTTTTCTCTTCTGGTACCATCAGCTGACAAGAACTCCACTGCGCTCCCAGCATGCAGACGCGTTTAAACCCCCAGACCCAATAGACCAAATAAGAGGTTAACAAGAAGTGGCACAAGGGAGAGAAAAATACAGTCCCTGACAAATGATAAAGAGTGGCACTGGCAGGCCTTTATTGTCAAGCTTCAAATATAAAGTTAAAGATCTTTGAAAAACTAAATTTTGATGTCTTTAAAATAAAAGAGGCACAAAGCAACAACAGGGGGTTATTGTCTGGCAGCCACAGGGGAGTCACTGCAGAATTCTTATTCTGTCTTTTGATGGCTGCTAGAAATGCGATTGAAAAGAGAGAGAGCGATGGAGGGAGAAAGAAAACATCGGAAGAGGGGGAGAGCCTCTCGAGGCTGCATC
>OMNV01001073.1:28604-45753 GCA_900303265.1 Brotula barbata | reverse complement strand
TAATAATAATAAGTATCATTATTTGTATAGCACCTTTCAAAAGTATGTATATATATATATATATATATATTGTATATACACACATACATACAGTATATACATATATATGCATGCATGGATTATAAGATAAATTCATAGAACAGTGAAATAAAAGCACAATTAAAAAAGTGTGTTTTTTAGAATAAATGTAAAAGAGGACAGAGATGTAGCTTCCATGATCTCCTTCGGGCTGGTCATCCCAGAGCGATGGTGGCCTGAAGCCAAAGGCCCGGTCGCCCTTCGTTTTCTGTCTGGATCTTGGAACCTTCATAAGGGACCGACCGGAGGACCTCAGGCTACACTTAGACTCATATGGGATGAGACAGTCCTTGATTTACTTAGGGGCCAGTCCCATCCGTGCCTTAAAAGTAATCATTAAAATCTTAAAATCTGTTCCAAACGCACGGGTAACCAGTGTATTGAAGCTAAAATTGGGGTTATGTGTACTCTTTTTTTTGAAGTGGAGTGAGTTACAGCAGTCTAAACGTCAAGTAATGAATGCGTGAATAACAGTATCCAGGTTCATGGGAGACAGAAACGACTGGATGTTGGACATTGTTCGTAGCTGGATAAAACAGGACATTTTTTTTTGACATGTTGATTAAAATTAAGATAACTGCCAAAGATGGCACCATGATTTCTGCAGTTGGAGGTGATACTGGTGGGGAATGAGTCATCATAATGACTTCAGATTTGTCAGTAATCAGTTGAAGGAAATTATATTCGGCCCAAAGCACAGCCATTACTTTTTAGGAGCCTAAATCCTACCTCTTTGCACCTTGTGTCTCACTTTGTGCCAACATTACGCGCTCCTTAAAGAATAAAATGACCTAGCCACAACCTAAAGCGCAGGGCCACACTTTGCACCATAGAACGCTTAAATAGGGCCCATAATGTATTATTGGCTCCTTTGATTGTTGTTGCTCGTTGGCTATCATTCATTGCCATTCAGCACAAACTTGCTGAACATCTCAGTTTTAACACCAATGGTGTCAATCATTTTTCATAATGTCCACACGATACCAGCTTCAAAAGTATGGGGTGGATGGGGTCAGGTAGTGTCTGTCAAGTGCTTGGACAAGTGTTGCTGACAGAAAAGCAGCAGCCCCATTTTGTCTCAGAGCTATTTGTCTGGGAGTGGGGAGGGGGATATGTCGGAGGAAGGATTATATACAGTATCTCTGGCCTGGGAAGGTCTTGGGATCCTTCAAGAGTAGCTGCAGGATTTGGCCAGGGAGAAACCATCTGGGGTTTGTTGAGTACTGCCTTTATGACCCAGACCCAGATAAGTGGTGGAAAATGTATGGATGGATAGAAAATCAGAGTTAAAGTTGACATTAAAGCAGTTGCCCCGAAAAGATTGCAGCCATATGAGATGGAGCCCCAACTCAATAGAACCTGTTGACTTTGGCACATTCTAGATAGATAGCTAGCTAGCTAGCTAGATAGATAGATAGATAGATAGATAGATAGATAGATAGATAGATAGATAGATAGATAGATAGATAGATAGATAGATAGATCAGCTAATACAGTCTGTCAGTATTAGTAAAATCAGAAGTGGGGAGAAGTTTATAGAAAGCAGGTCTATTCATAAATAGAAAAACAAGCAGTGCTGTGGCTTTAGGGAACAGAGAGAAGGATAATTCTGTCAGATCATTCCAAAGCCTTTTGAGAGTAAAGCTCTGGCAGACACATTTTGTTAAAACTACAGCTTGTTTTTAGGGGGCACACGTAAATTTAAAAGGTCTTTTTTGTTTTTGTGTGTGTGTGATCATAAAAACTTAAGCACACATGCTTGAATTGTTGAATCATTGCTTGAAATGTGCAGCCTGTGTCGCCGGAAGAGGTGAACACAAAATCAATCAGCCGCAGACACACTGTCATTGACAAACCGCTCTGCAAACGGGAAAACCAGCGGAGAAAAATCAGTCATCTGAGGTGCCGAATATTTTATCATTTGCATGTTTATTTGATGAGCCAGAGTGCCACGCGGCTGCGGTGATTAGATTCATAAACAGTTGTATGTGTGAGTGTGTAACTCATCCCGAGATCAGCAGAGCGTTTTTTTCTAATCAATTTAATTAGAGGAACTGCCGTGGGAGCTGGATTGACAGCAGCCAGGGACTACCGGTCCACTTACAGCAGGCCCTTGGCTGTCATTCTGCAGAGAAATGTGGGTCAACAGGGTGTCAGCAGTGACTCAAGGCATTGTGGGTGATGTATGCTGTCTATGATTTGATCGCCTGCACAGTTCTATGAATTTTTAACTCTCCAGAGTTCTTTTCCCTGCTGTTTTTTCTGTTTTTGTTTTTTTTTACAGAATATGTCAAAACAAAAGATATTTGTGACATTGTGTAGACAGGTTGGTCATCGAAGTGTTGATTTTGAGGCAGATTCAAATCGGAATACCAATTTTATTCAATTTGGCATAGAGGGTATGTTATACATATATAATATATATATATATATATGTATAACATTGTTTGTGTTGGTAAATAACTCTAGAAACAGCAAAAGATTAGGGAAGATGATGCTGATTCAACAGAATTCACACACATTTTTTCACCAGGGTATGTATATCAAGAAGAAGATGGGATTGCATTACATCTAGTATTGTTGGATGTGTGAGCACTCTGGGTTTAATTACAGTAAGTAGTTTTTCAGCAGTTATGTAACGGTAGTTTTCTTTACCTGTATGTCAGGTAAAGCGAAATTTCCATCATCCTATGACCCTGTGGTGATAAACACACCGCAGTGAGCGCTTGTTTTGCACCAGACAGGAAGGGTTTAGATGTTGTGTCACCTCCGATAGATACATGTTCCAAGATCAGGGCCCTCAGCTGCCAGCGACCTCTTTCTTCTTTCCACTTGTTGTTTTTCTGCCTCTTACCATTTTTAAGAGCATGTTCTTAGTTGTAAAGAGGCTTCGACTCTGCTCTTGCGTGTGATAAGTTTTCAGCGGTAGACAGGCATACAGACACAGCCTGCGGGTATGCCTTTTGCTGTATGCTAATATAAGCCGTTCTCTCCACCGCCCTTCACTCAGACTAATAGGATACATAAATGTTTTTAATGAGCCAGGCGGAGGGAGGTGAAAGCCCTGAAAAGGACCCTGCGAGGTGGGATTTGCCACCGTCTGGAGTACTGGGTTGTTGCAGGTGTAGTTGATTGTCCTCGCCAGTTGGCGACTGAAAGCATCACCTGAATTCCGCCGATTCTCTGCCCTGCATAACACTCAAATGGATTTGGATTTTGCCTGAGGGGAAGAGCCCAATTAACATACGTATGAGCTGAGCAGAGACGGAGGAATCTCTTGCCAAAATAATCTCCAAATAATTTTCTGACATGTTACAGGGAGTTGACAGAGTATTCTTCCCGACGAGCGGGACTACACAGGGCTCGATGGGACACGTGCAGAACCCCCGAACAGGTGCTTTTTAGGCTTTGTCCTACTTTGACCGAGGTTCTACGGTGGAAATTTTCAACACTTTTCTCTGTGAGGAGGTCAATAAATCTGTGGTAAAGACGCTTCAGGCACGCTGGTAAGCAGATACCCCAACATCGGATGAAAGCGTGCTCTGGGTTTTTCTGCCGTGGTTTGCCAGGGCCTATACCAACACGACTTGACACAGCGGGGCCATGCCATTAAAATACCACATTAATTAAAGCAGAAGTTACACGGTGGCTGACAGGAGTGGAGACAGACAGAGGTGACACTCAGAATGTTAAGTCCTCTCAGCTGCAGAGCCGAGCAGAATCCTTGATTAGATGGAATTATTCATATTTTTCCTGTTCCTCTGCTACAGAATCACCACACAAACTCAGTAGAGGGGGAAGTAACTAAGTACATTTACTCACTTTTACTCCACAGAGTACATCATCACGCGGCTGTAGTTATTAATAACACATATATCTTCTTTCTTATCCCCCTTTCCCTACTTCTCTCTTTCATTATCGCCTCCTTTCCTTCCTTATCTTCTTTCCTTCCTTCCACCTGTCCCTCCTTTATTTCTCCATTTATTTCCTCCATTCTCTCCTGCTTATTTTCCACCTTTTGTTTGTTTTTTCCTTATCTGATTTGTTTCCCTAATTCTTTCCTTCCATTCTTCAAATCGATCCAGATTACAGAATTTTGTTGTTGTTGATGTTATATGGACTAATTAACACAGTTGAAAGAATCGTTCGTCTCAAGTACTTTTTACCTTTGATAGAGTACATTACTGTTGGGGCGCCTGGTGTCTCATCGGTTAAGAGTGCTGGTTGAATTCCGGCCCGTCCACTGTCCTTCCTGTCTGTCCCTCGACTGAAACTGTCACAAAGAAAAAACTTTTTAAAAAAGCGTACATTACTGTGTACTTTATTTGAATACAGGATTTGTGTTTGTAAGTATTGGAGTGTTCCTCTGTCTGTTGTTGCTACTCTCCTGAAGTAAATGATGAATAAAAATAACTTCTACTGAGGAACTTTATGCTTTTATGCTTCGTCCTGAAAGCGCTAATATATGCAGGAAGAACTGCAAATGTGTGTTTTTGAGAAGACCAAAGCGAGACAGAGAGGGAGTTGAAAAAGAGACAAACTTCATCTTGTGAAAAACGTCCCGTAAGTCTTAGCAGTGACAGGCTGCCATTTCAAAGCCTCTGATCGAATCCGAGTGAAAAAGATGCTGCAGAGTTTTTGCTTTGAATATGTAGGTCGTCTGAGCTATAAACAGTACATCAACATGCATGACAAGAGTTTTTAAGAAGTGACTAATCACTGACTTCTCTTAGATACTTTGGTGAGTTTGTCTTTTCTTTGTCACTTCATTTGTCTGTGAACATTCTAGAAGAACCAATCGGTATCAGTGACCTCGATTACGACCCCACACAGGTTAAATACCTGGGACTGAAGAAGAAGCCCTTCGAACAGGAGGCAAAAAATCTTCAAGTATCTCCAACCAAGTCCAGTGGCCTTCGGTTCACCCCTCCGTCGTCTCTCTTCAGTTGATAAAAGCGGCAGATATTTTGAGATTTCTTCCATTATTTTGTCTGTGAGAAACAATGAAACAAAGGCTTCATCAGAGGATGCAGTTTGCCTCAGAAGCCGACCCTTGGGATGCAGACCGATAAACTTTTCAGAAGATCAAGGTTGTGCGATTTATCTTGGATCACAATCTTACGGCTGTTCCACACAAACTCAAAAACACGCAGGCATTGATTAAAGATCATGGTAGATCAGTTGCTTTTGAAGTTTTACCAAATCAAGCACCTTCCAGCTACTTACAGTATATATACGTATGCAGTACTGCTAAGCTCTTTAAAACAGCAGCTCGGCATCAAAACACAGAAATCAATAGAAGTGTTCCACTTTATTCCCTGTGGGCAACAGGAGAGTCTGTGTCCTTGTTCAATATCTGGGACAATTTGTTCAATTATCCTCACGTCTGTGTAACAAATCCACACTCATCTTGTCCAAGGTTGTTATGTTACAGATCTTGATGCTAGAGTCAGATTCTTATAAACTTATATCAGATTTTTTGACAGCCTCTTTCCGTCTTCTTTTTAAGTAGACATGTGACAATCTTCCTACCCAAACAGTGGTTAGGTTTCAAAATTAGACAGATATAATCAAACTTATTGTTTTCTGTAGCATCCCCAACTACTTAGTCTATGAGCATGCAGCAATGTTCACAGCTTCATCTTTCACAAGTGGTCAGAGTAGAAGAGCGACAGAATGTCCTAGAATGACTTAACAGAGGTATCAGAATAATTTTCACATTTTTGGAATACTGCCCAAAACTGATCTGACACCATAGCCGATATGTGATATATTTTTTAGGTTATATTGATTATTATCGCACCTTTAATCAGTAATGTTGCCGCCACGACTCTGACCAGGATTAAGTGGATGAAAAAAAAAAAAGATAGTTGAAATGGACCACACAACATGTTGAACATTGAAATACAATGTTTAACAGAACTGATATCTTCTTTTTTGGTAAACGTTGTTTAAATATATCTTGTAATGTGTAAATTTTTTTAGGGTTAAAAAAAATTTGGTTAATTTTCACTCCAAAATACATTGCGTATATTAAATTGCAACATTTTACAGGTGCCCTCCTTCTCGCCCCACAAATAGGTAAAAAGACACAGAGGCACAATACATACGACAAGACGTAGACACAAAATGTAAAACATGTGGTTATTGTGTTCTAGTACTGATAAAAAAATTTAAAGTGAAAGAAATAATTTGTGTCTGATTGAATTATGTAAGTGAATGTAATTGTTGCACCAGTTTTCTTGCGACTTAATGTTCAGGATCCGTTTGTAATGGTTTGTTGAATATGTAACTAAAGCTAGGAAAGTATTGCCCTTTACTAATCCCGAGAAATCAAAAACTTCACTATTTGTGCCTAAGCGTCTCCAACGTGTTTCACTCCTTCCTCCACCTGCACGTTAATAAGGGTGATGAAACGAAGTAATTGCCTCTCTATCTCTCTGTTTGTGGCTGATGAGCTAGCGTTCGGGCTACGTCTGGGGTTGTGATCGTGAACATTTCCGAGCTTCTAAATGACACGGAGGGCCCCCAGTATGCCAAGTACTCCTCCCGTGATTCCATCTAATCCCATAATGGTTATGGCTTCATTATGTGGGGCAGTTGCCATGACAGCATCCCCCCAAAACAAAGCTAAAGGAAAAGGTATTAGTGTGGATCGGGGGAAAGTGTAATTTTTTTCTCATCAAAAATGATTTGATGCCTCTCTCTGCCGTTTTCCCTGCACACATTTAGCTCAGTGATCCATCGCTCAGGCATGAAACTTTCCAAATGAAAACCACTATGGAGCCAGGTTATCGCCGTACTTTCTTTCTGCAACGCTGACACAGCATTTCCAATCCACCCCCTTCAAGGCTTCAAGTCAGCCATGAAGCTCTGCCCTCAGTGATCACACACTTGGCAGCACTCATTCAATACCACGGAATGTTTGCATGGACACATAAAGCTGTGACAAATTGATTGAGCTGGACGAAGAAGCTGCGATCCAGGAAATGTTGGGATCGTTCAGGTGTTTTGTCTCCTGATCAGCTTGTGTCGTACCTCACATTTGATTGTAGATGCAAAAGTCAGACCGGGTTTAATGAAGTCATACTTGAGCATGTGAGGGAGAGACCGAAGCAGACACTTCTCTGTGATGTTCATATTTCATCTCAGCCTCTGCCCAGGAGCTTGCCTTTTCTGAATTATTAAGCAGAGTGTTCTTTCTTCTCTTTACCCGCTTCTTTTTTTCTACTCTCTCTACACTTTCTTTCACACTTTTTTACCCCCGTTCTTCCTTACTCCCTGTTCCATGTCAGTTCTGTCAGCTTTGGCTGAAGTGGTGACTCTCACTGAGATGCAAATGGAAGCCTTTGAAAGGGTACATTGGGAGCTTCAATTAATCAGGCGTTTAGCCATCTGAAAAAAAAAACGTCTGTGCGGCCAATGTTGGCAGGAATGTTTTATCTCCAGTGTGCCACAGGTCCATGTAGTGGATTCTGCCGACTCTTCAAAGATTCAGGATACTTCACCATAGATACAAAGGCGGGAAAGTGACATAGGAAGCCAAGTAAGCAGAGGTGTCACAGAAGTAGGGCTGTATTACATATTTCATCATAACTCTTTTTCTTCCACAACCCCTCTCTAACACCAAGCCTGCAGTTCTCCGTGTGTATGTACTCTGACTTGCCTCCCTGTCACCTATGTCCTTTTCCAACACCAGCTCTCTCTCCAACCTCTGCTTTGCTCTATTCCCTGTCCACATCTACGCTGTGCAGCATCCGCCCGCCTCTAACTGTGTTCTCTGTCTCCTGGGTGGCGCTGGATTGTCGGGCTTCAGATCTCCACGTGCCGAGCCCCTGCCTGTCGAAGGTTTGCGAATACGGGGCAGTATGTGTGGTGAAGAACGACGAGCCGGTGTGCGAGTGCCCCGAAGCCTGCCCGCAAACGTCTGACCCCGTGTGCGGCTCTGACGGCCACAGCTACGGAAGCCCCTGTGAGATGCGAGCGATGGGTTGCGCCCTGCAGAAAGCCATCCACATCCAGCGCAAAGGACCCTGTGGTGAGTAGCTGTGTGCCAGAACAACCCAGAGACACCTCATCCTTTCTTAGTACCAAACATTATGGCGTTTTCAGAACTGTAGATTGTTTGCCATGTTACTAATCATGAATTAAATTGCTAGATTGTTGCATTTTAGCATTGTCTTATTGCGAATTCATCCAGAAATAAAATCTATGTGAACCAAAATCTACCAACAAAAGCCACAGTAGGAGACACTCAGGCAGGTGCAACGAAATTAAAACAGGAAGAGGTTTGCTATGGTAGAATAGCAAAGTAACATGTAACGCTGACACTGTCTGAGATCATTTTGACCATATCAAAAAAAAACGATGCCAAGTGTCTGAATGTTACTTTAGGACACACCCTGTATTGCTTGAAGAACAGGAAGAGGAGAATGGACCATAGATTTTTACTGTTTTTTTCCAATGATTGACAATAACTTTGTTATTGTTGTGTTATGTTATTTTGACTTAATTGTGGAGAGTTTCAAAAAATTTGAGACTGTCGGTAAAGACATCTTTGATGAAGGATGGGAGCAAGATCTGCTTTAGAAAACAATTTCAATGCAGATGAATAATCCGACAAAAGTTTGCTTGTTTTTTTTTACTCTAAAACGGATCATTATTTGAATATATTTTGATAGTTATTTTAGTAATTATTCTGGTTTAACCGTGTTTTTGTGTTCAAGAGGTTGGGCAGTATTGTCGCAAGTAACACATGTATTGGTTGAATTTGTATTTATTCTTGAAATCCCAATCGTTTTTGGACGCACTAGTTATATGATCGTAGAGTAGACCCTTACATAACACCATCCAATCATTTTCGCTTCAGTCATGAAATCCCCATGAAATTGTATCACCCACAGCCCCCAGGTAAACATCGATCACAATCCGGAAAACAAATTAATATCAAATGACTTAATTGTAGTTTGTGTAAAGAATTGCCTCACCTTTCTAATCTCTTCTCATTTCATCTCCTTTTCAAACCTTCTATTACTACATAATCCCATTCACTCGTTTCAACCTTTGAGTAAAGACGTACTTTGCCCCAGATGAAAGACAGCGCGGCGCATACTTGTCTGTAATTGACTACATGAGCCACTTGGCTTTGTCTTGCTATGCATGAGTATCAGCTCGTCATTAGCACGGTACCGACAGCCGAGCTTCAAGTGGTAAAAATGTCTTCGAATCCGCCATGCGAGCAGGCAGCCATACGGCCTGATTTTTACAGCGAGGTAAGCCCACTTAGTGAGCACAGTCCATGGCTGACTGCCACCTTGTGAGGTCTGTTTTCCCATAGACCCTAATTGATGATTGAATATATTCTCTAGGCGCTATCAAACCTTTTATTTTACAAACATACTGGGTAGAAGTACAGTGGTTATTAGCTCTTGGCCTGAGTGTCTAGTTACCTCATTGAGGCCGTTTTACAGTACAATAGACTTTTTCTGCATATTTTCAAGACCATAACAATGAAAACGAGTGGGTCTCTGTGGTACTATATTTGCAGATGAGCCAAGCAGTTAGGAGAATGATCAATACAACTGGATTTGTCTCATCTCGCTCCTGTAAATTATATTCCACTATTTTGTCCTAAAATGTGCGCACAATTTATGGAGCCAGCTTTTTTTGGAGCCAGCCAGGGTGAGGAGATGGAGTGTTCCTGCATGGACTCTTTTCTCTTTCTCTCTGCCCATCTATTGCATCTGTCATCTTCCCCTCCCATCCTCCTCCAAATGGAAATCCAACACAGAAGGATGCATGCCAACAGGATATGGAGCGAGAGCAGTGTTTGTTTGGTAGGCAGGTGGGCCGACTCCATTCGGTTTGCCGCGCTGTAGGTAGAGGCAAACCCGTCGGCTGGGGTCTCTCAGTGGTAATGAGTAGTCTTTATTTTAAAATGCGAGAGGCAGAATAAGTTGGCAGAGTGTAGGGCTGTGTCTGTAATCCAGAGCTATGGATAGTTCTTGGCTCCCAGAAGAACAGGCCTCCGTCAGCGTAATAGCACCGTAAAAACGCTGAGGCATTGGCTTGCCAGGCGGGAGCCGGCCGAGGAATGATGGTGATGATAATGTGGGTTATTTCTGGGCTGTTTGCACAGCTTTAGTGGGCTTCATTCTGCACCATAACAACTGACTGACTTAAGCTATTATCTCACCTAATTATCACAGGCCATTCAAACCACTGATATACTGTACCCGTTTATGGAGCAGAAAGAGGAAGCAAGCAAGACGTATGCTGCCCTCAAGCGCGGCAGCTCATATATTTGAACGTAAAGGCAAAAAAAATGAGCAACGCAGCAAAGTGGACTGTTCAAGGTGTAGAGATTTAAGTTGTTTTAGAAGTAAAACCTATTGGAAGTTTACGGGTTCTTTCAAGCTGCAATCAATGCATCTGTTCAATTGACTGATGGTGATGCATTCAAAGCCATTCAGTTTTGCGAGCAGCTTAATCAGTGTATAATTTAATTAAACTCAAAGCATACAACTGAATTGAAAAATATGTATACATATATATGTAACATTATTTCCGTCTCAGCCAAATGCATTGTAATATATAAGCAGTCAGATTTATGGCCTGGCTTAAAAGTAGGAGCTTAGGAGAAGCTGCTGAGGGCAGAAATAGCGTAAGAGGTGGGAGGGGTATTATAATACTGAAATCACTGTGTATGTGTGTGTGTGTCTGTGTGTGGTTTACATGGGCCTCACCATAATTTCATTTCCTTCCCTCTGGGTTTGAAAAATAGTGGTTATCTATAGGGCTCAGGTGCGGCCTGATAGCAATATGAGTGACATTTGTTATTATTCTGATACATACCTCCCCAACAGTGTTGGAGTGGCAGGCAACCTTGTAATGTGGGTCAGAAGAGGTGTGTTTTGGTTAATAGACTCCCCCAGTGTAGATATCAGACACGTGAGGGAAAGGCACATTCATATGACTTTACCCTCACAGTGAGCACAGAGGCATCATTAGAGAAAAGACAACATGAAATACACCTGTACTGTCCCACAGGTTTTAGAAATGATGCACACACATGAGTAAGAAATATAGGTCACCTGAGTAGGATTAGAGTGGTCAGAGATAGAATGAAACGAGGGAACTGGGGACAGACGAAAGGGGGGAAAGTAATAAATGCGGGGAAGGAAGAAGCTGGTGGTAAATAAGATGAAGAGGAAAAGAATAAAGGGGGAGGTGCAGAGCTAATAGTGTGCCAGCCGAGCCGGCCTCGGCAGGGGAGTTCTTATCACCCGGCCATGTTTGCAAGCCTTCAAAACACAACCCAGCCTACTTCTTTCTGCTTAATGCTGAGGTAATTCTCCGCCCAGTCCCCCTTCATCCACAATTCAGGCTTTTTCCCCTGTGAGAATATCAACAAAACACCGTGAAGCTGGAGGCTCTTTGGTTTCCCCGCGTCAACAACCCAATCCTTCACGCTTTCAAGGCCACTTTTTATGCCAACCCTCCCCGTTACTCATTCCCACCTCTAAAATCACATGCACCGCCACCAAAAAGAAAACAAAGGCTCTCACAGGAGGTTTGTTTACATTTGCTTCAGTAACCAAGCTATTGGAAATAACCAGATTTCAGAAATCTCATGTAAACAGGAAACCTGGTCACCAAGTAAAGTGACAAGAAACTCGGTTAACACATACAGATTTCTTCTGGAGTAAGCCAGTTATCTGACCAAGGGTACACTTAATCAGGTTTCTGTTCTTAAAGGTTTTTCAGAGTGTACATGGAAAGAAACAGAAAAGCAACCACAACAAATCGACGAGATCAATGGCTATTGTCAGTATTAGAACAGGTAGACCCTTTTGCTGAGGGAGATATCAGGTGCCTGGCCAACCACGTGTGTACGCAGGTTTTTCAACAACCTGGTTCAGCCTTAACAACAGTGGTCAATTTGAATTTGGGTGTAGGCGTACAGAAGATAGTCCCACTGCCACACTAATATGGATAAGCAGTATAGATAATGGATGGGGGCTAAAGGGCAGCTTGACCTGATTCCAGCACATTCTTGGAAAAACACTCAGAAAAGTCAATATGAAAATGGATCATCTCTTTCTCTTCCTGTCACAGATTGGGATCCTGTTGTTTTTGAGAAAGATGTCTTCAACGTTCAATAGTAACTATCTATGGGGGAATGATAGTTGTGGGTCATTGCCATCAATTATGTCAGGCCAACGGTTATTTTCAAAACTTTTTCCACAACCAGTCACATTTTTTCCACTTGTTTTTGTGTGTGATTGTCTGAAGCGTAACCTCATACGGCTTTGAAATGCACTGTAGCTTTCCCAGGTAGATATAAGGGCTTGGCTAAACACTGGCCTTAATCTGGCACAAGGGGTTGCCAGACTCACGCAAGACTGAACTGGTGAGCTTCTCGACACCCACAAAGCTTAAAGCTGGCCTAGAGAATCCTGCTAACAGGAGTGTCATGCCAAATGAGCCCAGGTCCACACCCTGAATCCCATCCAACTCTGGCAGCCAGATTTACACCAAAACTGGGTCACGTCTGCCCCCTCCAGTGTCAGATTGACGAGATGAGTGTGTCACTTAGCAGGGTACCGGATGCACTGCACTTTCAAAAGCTAAATTTGTGGATAATTTTGCCTTGGATTTTTATCACAGTTGCCCTGGTAGGATCTTAAAATATCTGATGTTTTCCTCATACAAACTGGTATACTGTAGGTATTCTCTACCTGATCTGGAGTGGTTCATGAATTTATAGAGACGGAAGATGTCAAAATGAGACAAAAGCTGCCAGGTGCTAATGTCAGACGTTGAAGTGAGTTTTTATGGGCTTGCTGTTGACTGGCTACGGAAACACAAAGACACAGTATGTCAAAACCTGTTTACTGAGACGTAAAGTGATGACAGATGTCAGGGGGTGTGAGGGAGAGTGCTGATTTTACCATAAGTGGTGATGGCAAGCATTCTCTTGATTCAATGGTCTCTGAGTTGGAGTTCTCATCTTTTTCTGTTAGCGATGCATGTTGTCTGGCGGATCGGGCTGTGTGGAGAGCCAGGTGCGAGGGGCAGGAGCTGATAAAGAAGCGAGGCTGCTATCAGGACACAGGTCCTGATAAAGGACGACACTTGCCGTCCCCGGCTTCCTGATTTATAGCTGCCAGTACTACAGTGTCATGGTCACAGTTGCCAGCGTTCTATGCTCATCCAAGATGAGAAGCAACAACACATTACAGATTTTTTTTTTACCCACTTTCGTTTTGTCGGCTCATTTTACAAAACAATTCTATGATGGAAAAAAAATTAGAAGTGAATATTTCTGTGCAAACTTCCAGTTCCACATAGTGTGGAGGGCATTTTCAGACTAAAACTTGTTATTATTATCAGTAGCAGCAGCAGCAGCAGCAGTAGTGTAGTAGTTGTACTTGTAGTAGTAGTAGTAGTAGTAGTAGTAGTAGTAATTGTATTGTATTGATATTATTATTGAAATTGGAGCTAGTGGAGTTTACTGTATTTTGCCACGTCACCCAAATAAAACGTAATATCTATCGTAATATCGTAGTTTTTTGTGTAGTTTTATTTCATTTTTCATTTGTCCGCTGCATACACCTATTTCTGAGTTTCACTAAATGGAGGGAGATATTTTACAGTAAGCTCCACCCATTACTGTAGTTCCATGACCTACGCTGGAGCAGGAACAGAAAACATTTAAAAACTGTAGCTCTGCAAACTACATTGATCTTGGTTGTAATGGGAAATGAAGTTATGTTCCTGGTTGCCTGAAAATGTTTCTCTCATGTTAATGTCTGTGCATATAGTGACCAAACTTCTGAGGTCACCGCAAGCGCCTGATTACCTACATTTGATTATTATCTGGTCAGTGTCTTACATTATTAGTCACAGTCTGTTGATGTAGATGAGCTGGTGCTCTGGCATGCTCTTGTAATATTGTATAGCTTCATTTAGATAACATGGGTGCCACACAATGCCATATCTAATTGAACCATAGCAGTGCATTAGCTAGGGAATAAAGGGAATGAAAGACTCCAAAAGAGTAATAAACAGATTAATAATGTGGAAGGTTTCAGAGGCCGGGTGGCATCGCCTCTCCCAATTACTGCTAAATCAGCAGCGGTTATTAGCCCACTCCTAATTGAATTGATAGTAGTCTGTGTTAATGCAATCCTCGAGGTGGAATTGGTGTTGAAGGGGGAGGTAAAAATCTGCTGCAGAGCCCCATCAACCTAGGAGGCCTCACATTTGTTGGCTCATTTATTTCCTGCCCCCATGTGAAACTCATGTTCATTATCCTGAACATATCTGATCCTACTGTGTTATATCTGGAGGGACCGAAAAACAAAACTTTGCTTCCGGAAGCAGGCAAATCCTCCAGGAGTGTTTGCTTCGGTGGATGATCCAAAAGAATGCTCCAACTAATAACTCAAGTCCCCAAAGCTTTCTATTTCAGTTTGTATCTCAACACTGTCTGAAAAACTATCATCATTATTGTATGAACAGCCGAATAAGTTATACAGAACAGGACTTAACTAAGGCCCCATTAACTGGGCCCGATTTAGACGATCTATAGTGCACGGTCAGGCGCACTTCTGCATTTAGATGGTGCGTAATCTCGCCGCTCAGTGAGACGCTGAGCACAAATGGGTAGTTTTTAGGCTCCTTATTAATCATAGGCATGTTTTGGGCCGAACATGAATTGTACTAGTCAGAGTATCACCTGATATTCCTTTTAAGTGCCATGTGCACTTGCACGTGGGTCATTGGTATTCAGGCAGCCGAGAGTAGACAATCAACATCTTCATGGCGTAACAGGCAGACGCATTCTCTGCCGAGGAAACAGATTTGCTTGTGTTTGCGATGCAAATCAAGCAAGCAAATCATCTATGGTAACAGCTCTCAACTCTATAGGTATAAAAAATTTTATTGGACGTTTTATTAGCTGTAACCCACAGAAGACAGTTCACAAATGTATGTTTCACAACCCACAGAAATGTCTTTTTCTTTCTTTTTTTCAATTTGTGCATGTGCGTTGTGAAGCCTCATATGTAAGATTCATCATTAAATAGCAGAAAAATACGACACAATTTGACTTTCAGTTAGACATGGTTTCAGTTGGTCTAAATGCAAAATGACAGAAATGCGCCAACAATTTGCCTGACCACTCCTCATTTTAAGGCCAACACGCCCATGGGCGCACAGATGGGTTCAGGTGCACTGGCTAATTCAACATGCGCACTGGGCGTGAAAATGACAACTGTGCCGGTTGGCCCTATGTGCCCATTTGCATGGGGGTATGAGTCTTGTGCCATCACCTATTGCTAAGTATCAATGCCCATATCTGATGTTGGCTCCATGCATCCCCAGAGTGAGAGAGGCCAATTGGTGAAACCTGATTTGCTTTGACATTTGGGATGGAGAGTTCATTTTCTGTATCATCAAGATAGAAAATCATTTTCTTCATTCTCTCAAAGTCTTTAACTGAATTGGGTTTTGGAGAATTCCAGGCTGACATGAAAATTTTTCTCAGGACTAGATTCTCTTCTAACCACTGTCCCTTTCAGTTCTGATTGACAGAGTACTGCAGAGGTGCTACCTTTCTCATCTTTGCAGGAGCACTCTGAAGCTCTTTATGCCCGGTGGCTGAGTTTTGCCATGTGTCCAAGGAAAAGTCATACATTGCAAACTTCATTCGTTTCACAGTGATGCAATCTGTTGTGCTCCTGGGAACTTCCAGTGATGCAGGATGCTTTCTTATTCCCTGCCTCAAATCTGTGCTTCAATAAAATTCCATCTTGGAGGTGTTTGAATTTCCAGATATGCATTTGCTGTCTGTAGTCCACTGTACTTTTGTACTGTCGCATGGCGCCTGTTATCTTTACACCAGTTTGCAACAGGTGCTTATATTCTCAAAACACTGTTTGAGTCGATTGGCAATTGTGCAAAAAGATTTTCCAGATTATTATACATTATCATCCCAGATATCCTTGCAAAATGCTGCAAAAATCTGAATATTTCCTTCACCTTCAGGAAATTTTGATAGTGAAGTCATGTGAAAATAACAACTAACCACACAGAAACACTCGTGTGTTCTTAACCTATTCCTCCTTCTTGATCCATCTAGATGAGGCTTGTGCCAACTGCTCTTTCGGGGCAATCTGTGATGCCCAGAGTGAGCTTTGCGTGTGTCCAGAGGAGTGTGTGGAATCCCACCAGCCTGTGTGTGGCAGCGATGGTAATACTTATGGTAGCGAGTGTGAGCTCCATGTACGGGCCTGCAAGGAACAGATGGACCTCCGTGTGGCCAGCCAGGGAGAGTGCAGTAAGTACTGCATGCATTAATGTGTTTCTGTCACTTAAAGCATCAGCCACATCACTTTGAATTCATAAAAAAATGAAAAATACACCCACCAGGTTATTTTCATTTTCAGTTTTGTATGTGGTCAGTTAAGCATATGGCGACTCCACTGTGTACAATCAGACAAACACAGATTGTGAAAGTGGATCCAGTTAGTAACATGAACAACATGGCAGGCTGTTTAGATCCACATAATCATGATCTGTTAGGATACTGAATGATGGACAATTAGTAAACCAATGTGTATATTTTCAGTGATAAAGAATGGAAATAATACAAGAGCAAAAAAGATCTAATACATTCATGTACACAAGAGATGTGTTCTATTTTGTGCTGTGGAGTGAATCCATCATTTTTTTTTTTTCACTGACTCCTCACTTTGTGTTTGTGCTGTAGAAACATGCGGCAACACTGTTTGTGCCTGGGGCGCCCGCTGTGTCCAGAATAACTGTGAGTGCCCGCAGTGCTTAGATGAGGTATTCTCCCCTGTGTGTGGAAGTGACGGCATCACCTACTACAATGAGTGTGAACTCCGAAAGCACACATGTACTAAGAAGTTGAGGATAGATGTGGCCAAGACTAGCAGCTGTGATGAAGGTAAGAAATGGACTTTGAAATGGTGTCATTGTCTTTAACAGCTCACCAACAATACAGAATTCAGTCATTTGTAAATTTTCATAAGCTAGCTTG
>OMNV01001073.1:8409-28584 GCA_900303265.1 Brotula barbata | reverse complement strand
CCCCCCTCCCAAAAAAAAAAAAAAAAGCTTTACTTGGATTAACACAAACTTAAGTTGTGGTTGATTTGTTTGTTTATCAGTGAATCTGCTCCGTACAGTTTACATGGATAGGATAAATGTACCATTTGAGTCTTATTTGGGTCAGGAGAGGAAGCACGACAAGTGAAGAAAGGGGCGTGTAGAATGTTTCCATTGATTTTAAGATGATGGATACTTCACATGAAAATTGTCTTACAATTGAACAATCTAGGTCCTTCGCTCAAAGTGCTTTTTCTCAAAATGGCAATTTCTTGTGATGTTTACATAGCCGCAGTAAAATCAACTTGCTGCCTCCGAATTAAGTTTTCAACATGCACCGTGTGAGTGATGTAACTTAAGGCAAGTGTCTCACAGTTCCGTGCCTGCCGCAATGTAGATCATTCTGAATAAATGAGAGGTAATTCACCATGCAAATCAAATCTTCATCAGCACTGACAGAATGAAGCAGAATTTCACAGTTCCTCTCAGTTGCGATTGTGGTTGAGATTCAGACAGCTGTGATTCTGTTCTCCTGTGGCTGGTGGTCGTCAGGTGATGCATAGTCATTTACTGACAAGGTGTGAAGGTGAGCAGATTACACCTGCCAGCAGGAGGGATGGCTGCAAGGAATAAAAGAGGGAATAGATGGAAGACAGAGCAAATAGAGATGGGAGGATTCCACTTCCATTTTGATTACTAGCCGGAGGTGTTTCCTTTTTTTTCCCTTTCATTGTGTATCATATTGGCCCTGGGCCTGTGTGGAGAATTATACCACCAAAACCTCTCGTGGCCGATTTCACATCATTTCATTCACTGAGAAGACTGACCTTTTTTGTATGTGGAGCATGAAGTAATGTGAAACTGTATGCAGACTCACTGTGACCACACACACACGCACACAGACAGAGAGAGACACATACACACTGTCTTCATTGTCTGTTGGTATCAGACAGAAATACACTTCTGCTTCCCCAAGGGCATTGCTTTGTGGTGGCTGATGGCACAGTTTTTCTGTTTTACTTTTTTTTTCTTTGTCTCATACTGTCTCCTTTTCTTCCATCACTTGCTCATTTTGATTCAGAGAACACCATCAGGCTTACACAATGGAATCTTTTTTCCCCTTCCCTATTGCTGCTTCCCATCCCACCCACTCATGTCTCTCCATTTTGTACTCTTCAAAATTGTGCCTCTCCACAAAAGGGGCACCGATGCTTTCACAGATACGGGTGGAGATAGGATCGTCTGTAATCAATAAATTTCCCAGGGGTGAAGTTTTGATTTTTTTTCACAGCCACTGTCCATGGATTTTGAGCCCCTTCAGACCCTCCACAGACCAGCTGTGCCAAATTTGAAATGATACATCCTCCCCTTAAGCACAACAGATAATGTGGTGAGGATTTCACCCCTTGCTGGCTGAATGTGCAGATGGGTTGTGCAAAATTCTAAGTTTATATTGTGAAATACAACATCCAGTTTTAAATTATGACCAAATGCACTATTGTCTGCTCTGTTGTAGACCAACGCAAAAGTGTACAACCCTCACCTCCTAGTTCTTAACTAAGATAAGACTTCAGAGGATGTGAACATGTGATTTATTCGTTTATGTGGACCTGACTTAAAAAACCATCCTCATTAGTCTTATGGTGGGAGGAGGGCTCAAAGAATAAAAATGGAAGTTGTTTTCTCTCGCCTTTTATTTAGCAGTAATGAAAAATGACATTGTTCCTACTGTTGGCTATACAGGGAAATTTATCACCTGTTTAATTTCACACTCTGGTAGGCCTGGCCTCAGCGCCTTTCTTGACACTGACAAAGTGGCAACTGAGAGCAGTGCATCACCTAAGGGTTGCCTGGCCCTTTTTAATTAAATACACACTTAATAAACAAGATGATGAGACCAACTTCCCGCAGAGATGCATGGTAGGAGGCCTATACACATATCCCAGCTCAGATCGAGCAAGCACCCAAAGATGTCAAAGGTTGGGGAAAGGAGAGGAAGAGAAGAAGGAGGAGGAGGAGGTGAGGGGGATTGTTGGCGGGGCGGAAAAAGACCTTATTGATGTGAGATCAGCGGATTTTTCCTTCATGCTCCATTCATCACAGGGCTTGTAATGTTGCGTTGGCATGAGAAAATTTCTTTTCCTGTTCCTCAGCGGTCTTCAAAAAGCCCATCTCCTCTTCTCCCCATCAACCAGCTGTGACTCTCCATCCTTCTTTATGTTGTGGAACTATATTTGGACTAACATGCTGTCACGTCTGTCAAGAGTAGGCTGTAGGGATTGATGAGTCGAGTAAGAACAAACAGAGAGAGGGAATCAAGAAACCGATGCATCTTTCCGCAAAGGCCAGTGTCATTTACCATCCCTGCTGTGACATGTACCATGAGGAGCAAGGATTTGTGACCAAAGAAGTGATGTACAAGTTGACATTCACATGTCAGGATATTAGAGGTCACAAAATACTTCTGGTTGCTCCATGAGTCCTTAGGGAAAGATGAATGCCGACGCTACAAAGCTGTTAACAGACCATCTTTAACTCCAGGCCTCATCTCAGTCAATCACACACATTTTCCCTTGTCTTCCCTCTATGGTTTTCTTTTATTCCAGGTCTTTGCATTAGAACCCACTCATCTTTAGACAATGGAATCTCTTCCTTCCCACCCTCTATTATTGCTGCTGTCAAATTCTTGTTATGTGTTATTCACTCTGTCTCTCCTGGACATCATTCGTATGCTATTCATTTCTTTCCTTCTGTCGGCCATTGGATTCAGTCTATTTAATGGAGCTCCCTTGGCTAAATAGACTCAGGCTTCTGACATGATTAAGTATAAAGGAATGGTTAGGCAGTGCAGAGAGAATAGCTGATGTAGACATCTTAGCTGGGAATGTTTTAATTGAAAGGTTCACAGTCAGTGCGGGAGGCTAGCACATCAAACAGCAACAGCTAATTAGGACCCCCGTTCACCCGTCACTTTTATTTATTCTATTCTAATACCTTACCTCTTTATTTATTTATCTGTCCAGCGAGGAATGTGAACTGCTTATTTCCTTTTACTGTGTCTTGCTGAGTTGGCATTAAGCATCCATGGGTGGCCGAATGCCCCTTGGCTTTAATTATGTCTCTGATCTGATGTGTTATCTTTCTCAACATTGTTCTAGATGTCTCCAGTAGTCTTTCCCCCTCATTTATGTTATAATCACTCTTCACTATGATGCAGTTTTATGTACTGCTATGAAGGATTTATAACAGGATACCTGATAAAATGGGCACTGATTGACTTGCACTCAGGTATGGACCAAAAGTTGTCTCATTTCAGTTCCAAATGACCACTGGAGCAGTTAGTTTGTAGTGTTACCATGATGTGAATTAGTTACGATCCAACTATAGCGTGATCAATTGATTGATTTTGAACCAGACATGGTTTTGTGACTATGGCTATCATTATCTTACACCAGAGGTTTTCAGCCTCTTTTGGCCTGTGGACCACCTTTCTGACTCAGAAGCAAGCTGTGGACAGGGATGTGGGGGTTGGGCACAGTTGCTGAGGTTAAGATTTTAATCTTACTCATTGGTGAGATTTCTTGGGGGCATGGTGAGTCTTTTCTTGTAAGGACAGTGGTGGACAGGGACAGTCTCATGTCATTCTATGGCTCCAGCCCTGTACTAATTCTTCAATTATGTCAAAGTACAATTTCTACTCTATTTGTTTTTTTCTTGCTATTTTAGTGAAACCAAATGTAATAAATAAGTCTGAAACAGGTCCGAAATCAACCTCAGTACACTCACCTGTTTCACGTCAGGTCAGATAACTGTAATTAAGTCACCGGCTTTTGAAAGCTATTAGCGAGAGCTTTAGCCCAATCAAAACATGTTACTGTAAACGGTTTAACTTGTGGTACCAATCAATAGGTACCTAAACAAATTCAGCCCAAAGGGATTGGGGTCAGAGGTTGATCTGGTTTAAAATGGTGACAGAATGAATCCTTAACGAGTCCTGATGTTTTGGAGGGTCGGTGTGCTCCTCTGTATTCCTCTGAAGCTCTGCTCAGCCGCACTGTGGTGTGTCCATGGCTAACGAAGTGAATGCCCTTCTACTATATCGACCACTCAAAGCTGTCAGAATCCATTGGCCACGACCCATATCAAAGATGGGGCTGGGCTTCATCTTTCCACCGAGCCTCCACTGCATTGTGACCTGCCCCATAATCTATTTAAGAAGATGGGCTATGCTAAGTGGCGCTTCCACCGCTACTCTATTGATTGGACCATTACAGGAAGCACGGATTGTGTGGCAGAGGCCAATCAATAGAGATGAAGATGAGTTTAGTTGAATAGACCTAAAGGTAGACAGGCACAGGGAGGAACACCTTGATTACCTGTTTTTGTGGCTTCTGGTTGCACGGGGAACTTTAGTCTGTCTACCTTCCTTTTTTTGAATAACAAATCTGTTTCAAATGAAGTTTTTTTTCTTTGCCAGCCTCCAGGGTACATCTTTTCTTCTTTCATTCTCGCCATCTTTCTTGCTGAGTGCTTCATTCCTCCCTGTCACACATATTCACCAAATCTCCCTCAGGAGTCTGCTTTAAGTGAATTTTGTAACTTCAAAAGCAGGTTCCTCATTCGTTCTTCGCCTGAACTTTGTAAAAGGTCCCATTTTGTTTGTGCTTAACTCCTAAGATGCTGGTGGAAAATTTCTTTGCTTCTGTTGTTTTCTTTCATCCTTTTTTATTTTGTTTCCCGGTGCTTGACTACCCCAACAGTTTTGTGAACCCGCAAATCCTGCACGGTGATTGCGGTTCATTGTTTGGCTTACTCTGCCTCTCGGTACTTAGCTGTCGTGCGAGGTCAGCTTGAAAAAAACCCTCCTGAAGTTCACTTTTAACCAAATAAAAGCCTTCTGGCGTTACGGATGGAAAAATTTGCAGGAAAACTTTCTTCTCAGACTCAGGAGATAATTACATTTTACAGAACACTGTGTAATTAGTTGCATTCGTACATCAGGAAGCGGACACCCATAAAGCAGGCCTCGCCACAAATGCTCTGCACAATTGGGGGCCAGACATAATAATTCCCTCCCTTTTTGTCTGATTTAATTGAAATGAAAAGGCTACCGTGCTTGTGTTTCAGAGATGTTTCGTCTAATTTATTTAGTCAATCTCTTAGCCTCACTGTAGTTGGTCATTATCCTGGACTACCAGCAGTGTCTTTGGTGTCCACCCCCTGTCACCAGCATGAAAAATATTCAAATTAACCAAACTCTGATGGTCTTGATATAAAAATATACACAGAAACAAAGCCTTAACAGAATGAAAAATAACCTGACACAGAGGAGTATCTCCTTTGAGTGTTTGTGCGTTTGATGGATGATTCCATGTCAGTTACATTGTGTGTTTGTGCATCTGTAATGCAGATTGTGGCTCCGGAGGGTCAGGATCAGGTGTGGACAGCTGTGAACAAGACCGCTGCCGATTGTTTGGAGGCTCGTGGGATGAAGATGCAGAGGATGAACGCTGTATGTGCGACTTCAGCTGCCAGAGTGTACCTCTCAACCAGGTATGGCTGGCTGCAAAACAGTATGCTACCTTTTGACCAACCCTTGCCAAGCACTTTCATAAGCAATATTATTAGCTGATAATATTATGATAAACTCAATAATAATAGAAGACAGAGAGGCTAAGACCTCTCAGAGTGTTTTGATAGTGTAGCTGCTTACCATACCAAAATTTAGAAAATGTATTCAAACCAGATGTGTCTTACAGTGAGAGACAATCAAGTATTGTTGCTATGGTTACCTGCAGTTTTGCAATAAGGTTGTGATAATACAGTATATTACCAGTGTAAGACTGGTATCGTGAGCATGTGAGTGTGTGAGTTGATTGTCTATAATTTGAATGGTTTCAACCACAGAGATAACATTTCTGGACAATCTGGGCTCTTGGTTAATTATCCTAACTGTGAAACAGAGATGGGTGAGGGGGTCCCCCGTCTTTGTGAGTCTTCATGGCCTTCATGGTTTTCATATTGAGGAATAATAATAGTCATTGTTACCCCAAAGCGACTGGTAAACAAATCTCAGGGGCATTTGAAAATGAACATTAACTCATGACCCAAACCGATGATTGACGTCAGCATGGAAGTGACCGGTGTCCTGACTGTCACCTGCAGTGACGTGCAAGGCAATGAAATCATGAAATAAAAAAAACAAAACAAATGATGATAAAAAATAAATAAATATTTGTCCACTGATCTGTGATAGAAATGTAATTTTGGTATGATTCCAATCATTTTTATAGTCAATATCGCTGAATTTGTGTATTTCCCTGTTCAAATACGGGGGAAAGACTTGAAGGAAGCAGCAACGAGCTGAGCGTCCTCTCGGATTGCGCAATCCTTCACAAACTGGGTTGAGTGTATACAAATACAATTGATCACTCTAGAGTCTGTATGTCACCAATGTAATGGTTGCACACACTTTTATTATATGTCTTGCTGATCTGACATAACGCCGCAGTGAAAAAGCAGGAAGGGAGGCAGCCAGTACCTCTGCCTCACTAAAGGGGGCGTGTAGGAGCACACAGGCTTGTTCTGATAAAATTACAAAATAAAACTACATTTGTCTTTTTGTTGCGGACTGTATATACTTTCATTTGTATTGAATGAGTATGAATAGTGGAATTGTGATGGCAAATCAAGAACACACCGAGAGTGCAGAGCAAATGCGCTCTCTCCGTTAACGTTCTTCTTTGGCCAAATATGTACCTTACCTATGTGTGTGTAAAGAATGCTGATATGGGATATGAAACATAAACAGTAGTCAATGTGCAAGCAGCCAGTTGAATGGTGAATTTATGGCACTCTGTTGAATTCATATATTTGTATTTACAATATCTGGGTTGGATATAAAAAGAGATCTGACACAACACTCGAGGAGCTTCTGTATCCAGATCTCCCAGATCTCCCAAACCCTGTGTGGGTTCTCCTAACCAAGTATGCTCGACTCTGTTTTTATTCTTGTGTGATTTGAGGTCAATTCTAACCTGTTTTCCTTTTGATGTCCGTTTTTATTTGCCTCGATTATGTTTCAATACATATCCTGGACCCGATCACTTTGTAAGGGCTTGATTGGCCACAAGATAGTTATACTGTCGTGTTACAGACATTGGGGTTGGTCAAAGTACGTTACTATTTATAGGAGACTGACCTCTGAGTTGGTAAATAATATGATCCAAATTTGGCCATCTAAACATGTTGAAAAGAGTTTGCCGCTGAGTTAGATGTGATTGTTTGTCACTCAGTCACTGAACGAAGCTTGAACTACACGGGAGTGTGTCTAAGGAATTCATGTCACAGCTAAGTATGTTTGTTCCTTTAAGTACGTCCTGTCTTAACAGGTAGTAAACCTTAGTATATAATAGCGTGTGCGATCATTGCTAAATAAGAATGAATCCACAGCTCATAGAATACAAGCTATAATACAACGTTTATCGATGCTTAACCCAAATTCTAACCGTGTCAACTAATTGAAAACCAAATTTAATCAAGTAAATGTCGATCAAATGGAATAAGTCAGATATTAAATTTCAGCTGTATTTTTCCTAACCAGAGGAGGGTCTTCACACCTTCGCTCGTAGCATCGGTTTCCGTCATTGGGCCAGGGATGAGTCCCTTACACCAGGCGTCCTGATAAAGTCAAGGAATGCCACTCTCAACTCTGGATAATAGAGCCATTTGCCAAGTGCTCCAACATTGTGTCTTAAGCACTAGCAGGAGGTAACCCTTATGATGTCGTTAAAGTCAGTTTCCCAGACTTTGCAGTGTCTTCCACAGCCACAAAATCCTAACACAGTCTCTAGCAGTTTTCAGGTGATGAATGGTACTCCCTGTGAACAAAGACCTGAATGTGTGTGACAACCGTGGAGTCCTTTTTAATGGCTAATGTGGCACGAACCAGAAATATTATTGTATTAACATGTGATTTTCATGAAACTAGCCTTTTTGAATTTTCTTTTGTTGCCACTGTTGATGGTAGTTTTAACCTCACACGTTTTGCAATATTGGCATTTCTCTGCTTCATTTGTAGGTTTGTGGTTCAGATGGAAAAACCTACAGGAATGAGTGTGAGCTGAAGAGGGCCAGATGTGAGAAAAAACAGCACTTGTTGATTCTGAATCAGGGACCCTGTCCAGGTTGGTACATCAGACCACTCAGTGTTACGATCACTACATTGCCATTGACATCCCATTTCTCCACTCATTTCATTCATTGACAAGGGAATAATAACGGTCTGCTGAGGAACTGCTGACTCACAATTAGTCATAAGCAGAGAAACTGAAGATGAAGGTTTAATATGGTTTGTATATGGCAAAAAAAGGTTCTGATACTGTGCAATGCTCTGGATTTGGGTATGTGTGGAAAGTTTAGAATGTTTCATCATGGCATGAAGATGACGTGTAGCCGATAACACTTGTGTTATCACTCTCCTGCCCATTTAAGCAAGTGAATTTATGGACACTTGTTTGATTTTTAAGACTCAATGCTCACGCTTTACCGCACAGTTTCTATCATGAAAACCCCCTCTTTGTGTGGAAGTGAGTGGCATTTATTCAGCCAGCACATTTGGCAGTTGAGTAGCTAAGCAGCAGAGGCTTGCCGTCTTCCTCTTCATGGCAGGGTCTGCTCCTATGCTAACATCAACCAGGGAGCAGGTCGCAAAGGCACATCAGGGATTTTGTGTGATCATTCCGGCCCAGTTGATTCCCTGCAGCTCTAAACAAGAAGAGGTTCCAGGAAGTGAGAAAGAGTGAGCTGTAAGTGTTTGCGCACTCTCATCCCTGGAGATTCTTCTTCTTCCTAAGCTGGCCTCCTTGGGCACTGACTGTCACGCTTCTCTACCATCCATGGATAATCAATCCTTTTTAGAAGAGGGTACAGGAGCTCTGGGCTCTAGTCTGCTATTGGTCAATGGAAAAACTCAGTGCTTTGGGAATTTCAGTGCCATCCATATTAGCTATGTAAGGAGAAGCTTTATGTGACCTCAACTCCTTAAAATTATTCAACACTTGCCAGCCTTCAACAATGGAACAAGAGCAACCTTGTCTTTCAGGGGATCTGATTTGTTGTCGAACATGCCATCTGCTACATGGATGTTTGCCTCTCGTGGCATTTCAAGTCATCCCTTCTATCTGTCTACGTTGTCAGAATCTGGGTCAGGGTTTTGCATTGAGTCCGAAGAGCTCTTGCTTTGTGACGTAAGGAAACACTTACACATCTTTCCTTAAAGGAAAATTAGATTCAGAATAAGTACATTAGCAGACCTTGAAAATGTGAGCGTAATATCGCACGCCACAGTGAGCCGCATTCTACAGGACAATAGCCACTGAAGAGGAAAAATCCTTGAAGGGTAGAAGAACATATGAAATTAAAAGTTCTCCTTGTCCCAATAGGCTCAGTACAGATAGCCGAATGGAGCGGCAGAAAGTGGCAAGTTAAATGAACTGTGTCTAAAGCTCATCTCTGGAGTGGGAAAGCACTGGAAAAAGAGCAAGCCTAGTCATCACCATTAGGCTGAGGCTCATATCCACACCAGTAACAGTGTGATTTATGGCCCCTGTATCTACAGCCTCCAAACTCCAAATGAGCAACACAAGAAGAAGAGATGGAGAGCGGTATAGGGAGTGAAATAAAAGAGAAAGATTTCGGCTTTACATATCTGCGACTTGAGTTGAAATGGTGATATTTTTGCCTCAAACATTTTAACCCGTCCTTGTTCCTGTTTTGTTTTCTGTTGCTGAAGTGCCAGATTCGGGAAAACATTTGTTTTTATGTGGTTGGATGCACGTTCTCTGTTCAGCTCTGTCACGCCGGTTTGAAGACTGCCACGTCCTCAGACAAAAGAACTCCACACACACTTGTGCACAAAAACAAACTGCTTGGCACATTCCTTCACATTATGCAGCATACTCTCTTCTCCAGAAGGTTGTAGGGCAACATTATCAGACAATAACAAATGAAGAGAACATGCCTCCTGGTAGGTGGTAAATGTCAGCTGCTGCAAATTCACCAGCAACACCATTGTTTGTTTTCACTGGAGGTAATAGCGTCATTGTCCCCCTGATTCTTAGCCATTGTAAGGAAAGTAGGAGATAGAATTGTTATCTTGAAGCCAGCTGTCCGCCTTTCCACCTCTGCCCCTTGAGCCAATTTCATTGTTGGCAAAAAAGTTGCATATTTGTTGTGAGATTGCGTCGTCTAATTCGCCTCCACCAAACCTCAGTAATCGCTCAAATGTTGCACTTCTTTTCTCTTTCTTCCATCTTCCATCTCCCCTTCCCTTTTTTTCTACGCTTACCAGTGAGTCTTGCTACACCTGCGCCTGAGCTGTCAGCACCCGAGCACTGCAGTTTGTCAGCGTACGGCTGTTGTTCCGACAACGTGACACCTGCTTTGGGGGTGGCACTGGCTGGGTGCCCCAGTAAGTCCTGTTCTCCATTCTTGTTTGACCCTCAAGTCCTGGATTTGTTGTGTGCCCACAAAAGCTGATTTCTGACTGCTCCTCCCATAAGGACCTTAGTGTCTTGACTGCCATTAAGGGACCCTAGTTGTGGAGTGGAAAATGTTTCATTTTAATCCAAGGAATAATTATGATAATGTTGTACCATATCTACAGAAAAATCTCTTCATCTGGTGATGTAGACTCATGATAGTGTTCTGATGGGAGGGAAAATGCTGCATCAAGATTCTCATGGCAGTATACGGAGAGAGATTGTAAACTCAAAGATAAGGATCTGCAGATTTAGTGAAGTGGAAAAGTAAGCACACTTTATCCACCTTTTTATTTGTGGAACAGGGCTTATGCACGAGCCGTACAAGAAGCATGAGTGCAGGGTACATATTGTAGAGAGTATTATTGAACTGTCAAGTTTACACGCGAAAGGGGTCTTTCAAATGATAAAGTCATGAACCGCTGACTAATTGAAAGGCATTCTGATTCCATCACCTGCCAAACGGATGTCGGTGTTATTCTCCACCCTCAGGTACATGTCAGTGTAACATCTATGGCTCCTACAAACGAACATGTGACCCGGCCACGGGTCAGTGCTCCTGTAAGCCTGGTGTCGGAGGCCAGAAGTGTGACCGCTGCGAGCCAGGCTTCTGGAATTTCCGTGGCATCGTAACAGAGAACACCAGCGGCTGCACACGTAAGTGATCATTTCTGTGTATCTGTGCTATAATATTTATTTAACTGTTCACTTCTAAAATTGTCACATCCTTCTCATCGTTTGGATTAAGCTATTTCCCCCTCTATGAATGTTGAATCGCTGTCACTCTTTCAGTCAATAAAATCAAGTGAGTTACTTTAAGATCATTGAGTCGAATGATAGAAAATGAACTCATCCAAATTATAATGGCTTAATCTAGAGTAAATGAAACATTATGAAACAAGGATGTAATATTTTTTCCGTGTATGACTGTTCATCAGTTGAGCATCTTTGGATTTTATTGATTATTGGTCTGACAAAGTTTCGCTCGAGCAGAATGTGATGGGTATTTGTGTGTTTGTAGCAAACGTTTATCTATTTTTTTTAGGGCCAAGCCGATATATCGGTCAGCCGATATTATCGGCTACTATTATATTTTATACGTTCACTGATATGCGCCCTTATGAAAACTTACGCCGGGCAGAGTAAGACGCTTTGACTTACGATTTAAAATGGTATGATTGCGTAGTTTGTCTAGCAGAGTGTGCTTGGATTCCATAGTTACAATCAGCATTGTTTTCGTGCACAACACAGCTGAGCAGATGGTGGGACGGACAGAGGAGAGCGGCGTGTTCCTCGTAAATTGCTAGCTAGTTTATGAAAAGTTAATGAACAATAATTCATTTCTCCTTTTCAATACAAGTCTAATAAGACTGTCAATCCTGACAACCGCCCTGTCAGTCAAGCTTATCACATCTGTTTGCTATGTTAGCGACGGAATGTAACATAGCAGATTGAAATGTAAATATCAGAGCATTATATCAGAGCATTATATCAGAGCATTATATCAGAGCATTTGCGTGCAGTTCGGTGTTTGATTGAGTCTGTTGAGTGCTGATTTCATGCTAGCCTGTTAACCAGTTGGTGAAACGCAATAATGGGGGGTAAATAAATAGTAGGAGAGTAACTTGAGCATGATTTATACTACGTAGTACAACGGTGTCACTTTTCAAAAGAACAGATCTACAAGGTGTCACCACCGAGCTGCATAAAGATGCTCTGACAGATACTTTTCTCTCGTCCGTCCGTCCCACCGTCCGCTCAGCTGTGCGTGGTCGTGCAATGAAGTGTAAATAAAGCGAATCAGTAACGTTCCATGTGTTCATTCACACATTATGCTTCCTGCATCAACCTGCCCTTGTTGGATTGGCAGTAGCTTCCCAAGTTGCCTTTTTTATTGCTTTTATTTTTTAAATTATATTTATACAGTATATTCATGAATATATTCAGATATATACACACACATTTATATACTGTATATACATATTCACACATACATACACGCATACACATATTGGCCGATATGTCGATATTGGATCGCTTTTCTCCCAAATATTGCAATCAGCAGTGGCCCCAAAAGTCTAATATTGATCGGGCCCTTATTTTGTCTCATTTGTCTCGTTTGTACTGATCTAGAATGAAACAACATCTACAAATTATAATCTTTGGAAATCAGGAAAAAGAAAGGATCATTTGTTTGTTTTACTGTTTTTAATGTGCTCCTAGAGCAATTGTATTTATATAATATAAAGACAGGATGTATACCAAGAATCTGTCAATTTGTCAAAAATGCCTTGAATAAGCACAGTCTTATCTATTTGTATTCGAGCAAGGCCTGAGGTCAGGGCCCCTTGTTTGTGTTGGTGTAATGCAATATGGTGACCAGTGTACTGCTGCTGCGGTATCATAGGACATACACTGCCAAAGCCACAATTTTCTCAGTCAACAGCAGGACGCCTGCAGGTTCCTCACCCGTAGCCTGACCTTAACAAGGTTTACTCACAGCAAGCAAACAGTACACCGCATGCCGAGAGGAGGTGCAGCAGGAGACAGAGGGGGAAAAAAAAACCACACCGTTGATTCCAGGAACATGATGGGGTTGATGTCCTTCCCGAGGGTTGTTTTCTCAAGTTTGTGTTATATTCTCCTCCTCTGCCTCCTTCTCCATTTTTGCCCCTGGGTGGCCTTGTAGTCCTAACCCTCCATTTTGACCCAGGAGGTGTAAATAAAGCAAAGCTCAGAGGCTGCATTAGTCTCTAATGCTCAAACTAATCTTATTCCTCCATGACCATGTCCCTCATCACTGTTTTTTTTTCTTATCAACCTTTCCCTTCCTTGTCCTGTCTCGAAGTCACCCATCTATTTTTTGTCCCCTGGCAGCATGTAACTGCGATGCCGTGGGCTCAGTTCGGGACGACTGCGAGCAGATGTCAGGCCTGTGTTCATGCAAGACGGGGGTGAAAGGCATGAAGTGCAACGTGTGTCCAGATGGGAGCAAGATGAGCATGAGCGGCTGTGACAATGGTATGAAGGGAGGAAGAATATCAAGGGAGAAAACGTACAAACACACTTTCTCAGCTTGCATCTCTCACTGTCATTCTCAAGTGCTTGTCTGTCAGCTTTCCGGTTCAGGGATCAGCCGTGCAGCAGCATTTTTTTCATCCGTTTGTCAAATCCTTCTGTTTTATTTGGCGAATCCGCTGTTAGCAACGGTAAGAAATGGCTTCAGGCCAGTTACAGGAGATGATAATCAATACTGGTAAAGAGAATATTGGGATGTAAAAGCTGTTTCACACCAATGCCGTACAAAAATGAGGCACAGATTTACAAAATGCCCACGGAGTCCTGTATGAAATTTTGCATTCTTGTATCCCAATTTTGCACCAAACAAAGAAAAAGTTGGCGACAGACCAAGGAAATAGCAGTAATGACGACATTCTTTTCAATTTTTTTACACGAGAAAAAGAAGACAAAGTTTTGGGTCCATCCTATTTCATTATCCAACATGGAGAGTTCCATAGGCTCATCCAAGAACTACAATGGTATCATTCACGCTTCAGATAATATTTCAGGATGTCGGCAGCACAGTTTGAAAGTATAAAATCAGGCTTTCATTGTTCAACCGGAGTCAGGAAATGTGACATCATACAAAGCAAACAATTTCACTGGTCAAATGAATTCATGTACTTTTTGCAGACTGAATTCGGCACACAACAAAGTAGTTCTAGATTTTCCTCTTGTCACAAAATTTCTGACATGGTGTACAAGCCTTCATGCAAAATTTACATGCTAATAAACTGCACGAAAATTCTCACTTCATGTGAAACGGCTTTAAGAATGACTTGACGTTAGGTGAACGGATTGACGTCTCAGTTCTTCATCATTTTCTATTATTCTTTATGTATGTGCTCTCTGTAAGGGCCATTGATTATTTAGATTATAATGAAAACAAACCCAGGGGAGGCACACGCTAAAAAGCCAGATGAAGGAAAGGTTAGCACCTGCTGCGGCAGCCTGCCGTTTTTTGATTAAGATGCACCATCATATGTTGACTGGAAGTCAAACACTTAATGAAGCCGATAGCTCCAGCGAAGTGGTGGGATGCATCGGTGCACACCCTGCTGGATGAAAAGAAAAGGTGCCGAGAGGTGGGAGCACATGAAAGCAGGAGTGAAGGGTGGGGGGTACTCTAAGCCGCTGTGATGTTGCAACAATGCAAAGACCCCACACTCAGAGCCTGGCGGGCTGACGGCAGGCTGCCTAGCTGCACTCCCCACGGCAGCTTTAAGGCTTCAAACGCTCCTTTGGAAAGCCTGGGATGGCTGCGTGTGGAAAAATGAACCACCGAAGTATACAGAGTGCACACTTAAAATTACTCAAAAGGTAACGTCTCTACTGCATTGAAGTAGTTTAGGCAAAGTGATGTGCTCCATGGAGTAAAAGTTCTTTCACGCTGAACATTAAATATTAATTAGAGGGCACTCAGAGTTCATATCTGCAACAGGGCCCTTCAGCCGCTTTTTACCAATACAAATCCTGACTTTTACTGTCATTATGTTATAATGAGGCACGTAAAAAGCTCTACAGTGTAATGACAAACATCATCTTTTTCCCAGATCTAGGTATATTATAACAGTTAAGAATAAAGCAAAACATTTGTACGGCTGAATTATTTTGGATACGCATCAGTGGGAGTTAGTTGTTTGTTGATTTATCGCAACATCATAAATGTTTCAACAATGGGGCTTTTTTTCCACAGGTCCAGAGGCCCCAACATCATGTGATGGATTCGAGTGCAATTTTGGATCCACTTGCATCGAGGTTAATGGCCGTGCCTACTGTGAGTGTCCCTCACCTGATTGTGATGAGAAAAACAAGACCAAGGTGCGTCTTTCTACTGACTCCACTTGGGACAGAAGCTGTTTGTTCTGCAAGTTTATAACTGCATGAAGACTTATGGTGACAGTTTTTAGACGTTTATATCGCCACTCTCTCCATCTCTGTCACCGTGGAGCAGGTGTGTGGCTCCGATGGGGTGACTTACGCAGACCAATGCCAGCTGAGGACCATAGCCTGTAGGCAAGACCAGGACATCACAGTGGAACACTTTGGCCATTGCACAGGTGAGCCCCGTCGAAGCGTTGATACATCATACCCACATAGCCAGTTTCAAATGGACTCCTCTCTGCTGCTGGTCTCTGTCCCTCTCCTCCCTGAAAGTTTACCTTCAATTTTACTCCACTACCTTTAAGCTGACAGCTGTAGACCTGCTGTAGATTCAAGTTTTACCTTGAATACAACATAGATGCATCCTCCTCTCCTTTACCTTTATAATCTTCCTTCCTATCTTCGTGTTTAATAATTTCTTGTCAGACTGAACTTGTACAGGAGTGGATTTTGCTGTTATTCCTTCTTTCAGGATTTTAGTCATAGTGAATACTGATAATTTAAATTCTTTTCTTACTAAATTTTTCACCCCAGTTTTTTTCATTGTAATGTCGTGGTTTGTCTACCAGCCAATTTGTGGTCATTTCACAGCGTATATAGAGGGGTATTGAGTATTCTTCATCTGACGGTCTGTATTTGACAAAATTTGTGACTCCCCCACTCCAGCAGGCGTACTTGCTTCACACTGTGTGTTGCGAGGTGTGAAAATTACCTTGGGCTAAACTCTCTATTAAGCATTCTGTTCTGTCCAACTCTGTTCATGCTCCGTGGAGAGGACTGAACAGATAGTGTTGTACTGTTAGACCAGTTAATATCCCCGTTTATAATCGTATGAAGATTACAAAACAAGACTGAAAAAACAGAAAACCTTACCCTCTCTTCAAGTGGAAGTTTGGGTCGTTTCCCTCATTTCTCTAATTAATCATATTGAGATTAGCAAAGCAAAGACATACAAATGCGCACACAAACCCCGCGCCCCCACCCACACATACACATCGCCCTCCAGTTTGAGAGAGAGAGAGAAATAGAAAATGGCTGCAGGTAGACTAGAGTCTGAGGTGTACAATCCTACGTGATGACATGCTCCTCTTTAATTTCTCGTCTCTGTCAGGATTTGGCTTCTACTACAAACCCCCATTGGAAAATGCATCAATCCCTTTGCAGTTTTAAGCTGCCAAGAACACATTGCTGTTTCAAAACCACAGTGGGACATAACAAGCCTTGTGTACTGGGTACCAGGTCCCTGTCTTACCGCTCAGTCCAGAAGCTGATGGGCGTTGTTTGGATTGGTGTAATAGGAGCTGGGATGAGTGCCAAGGCCATGGCTTTCATGTACAGTGAAGTTGTCGCGCTGACTGCCAGCTTGCGTCACAACAGTGTTACAGAGATGCTGCCGGCAAACACAGCGGGGTAGAGGATTGCCAGCTGTGTGCTTCTGGCTGTGAGCCATTACCAGGTGCTTTTGGGTGCATTTTGGGTGGAAACATGTTCATTCACCTCATTGCTCAGTGGGCACAAGTCAGGCAAATACACCGGAAACGCTAACCTTGGTTGAGCGCTTTTTGTCAGACACAATTTAGGTCATATCCATAGGAGGCCTGTGATCTCTCTTGGCTTGCATTTACAGTTACATATGCGCGTAAAACACAAATATGCTTAGCAGGAGATTGACATGGCTTTGATAAGTCCCAGAACATCTGGTAATTACAAATTCGGTACTGTGGGTTAACAGCAAAATGAGCCAAAACTCAGTCTAGTCTCACATTCCTCTGTTGCCTGGCAATAGAGAAGTGTGCTGCGCGTAATCCCCAACCTAGCATCGCTGCACACAGAAGGCACAGGCAGGAGGAGCAGACAGGCAAGGGTTTTAGTGAACCGACAGCCACACAGGATCTTTTAATTTCCTTCCCCGGATGCAGCAGCGCCGCGGGTAGCTGCTCCATCGCTGCTTTCGACTTGGGGGTAAGATCCCAAGCTCATTTCACGTGTGGCTAGGTGCGAATTAGCATTTGCTCTGCCTCCGCCCCTCCCCATGCCGCAGCACTCTCTGTCCACCCTCCCACTGTTTACATGCAGAGATTCCCGACGCCCGGCTTGTGTGCCGTGCCATTCCAATGCTTAGTGATGTACTCTACAAGAGAAAGCCATGCCAAAGACCGATATGAATGAATGATTATTGAGGACCAATATCAGTGTCCAACTGTTATGTCATCATTTATTCGTTGCAACTTCTTGCTACTGAGTTTAACTTCTGCTGCACATTCTGTACCACCACTACTGGGCAGGCCTACAAACATTCACCATCACACAGCAAGAGAAGCTCTCAGAGGAGCCTCTCACTCTGATGTTACCGCACACTCTGAAAATTCATTCAGGACAGAGCAGCATCACACACGTGACCTCCGCACAAGCCAGCTAGCTGTCAATAGACAATATCTGTAAAAAAAAGCAGGAGCATCTGCAAACACCACAAGAGGTGGGGTGGGCATTTGTGGCGAATGAGCGAAGTGCCTGTGGGAAATGGCCACAGAGTTGGCAGGGACCTGTTTCCCCCATATGGTGTTATCACCTGTAGGTTTGCGGCAAATTAGCAGAGGATTTCAGCATATGGCACCGGCAGCCCTCCACCTGTGTGTTAGTCAGGGTTCTCTTGCCTAAGCCATCTCTTCTACATGTCCTCTATTTTTCTCTCATCATTCAATCTCTTATTCGATTCCAGTGATTTCCCTCGCCATATTCTCCCACTGACAGCATCCTTAACCAGTTTTCTTTCTGCACCAAGTCTGTTCACGTTCGGCTTTTTCACTCGCTTACTTTCTTCCGTCTCTATGTGGTTGTCTTTTCCTTCCTAGGTCCCTGTCCCTTTTAATCTCTTTTATGGGATTCCTCCTCCTTCTCTCTGAGCATGGCTGACACCACAAACAATCTTAATAACCACCTTCCAACAATAACTACACAGCTGAGACAAGTCAAGATGACAATGATTCTTTCCCCCCGCCTCTAGCTGGGGATATTACTGTCCATTGCTTTGTTAGAGCGGTAAAAAAAGTGAAAAGGAAAATGAAATGTTCAACTTGATTAAGCAAAGCATCAGCTGAACTGACGATTCTGCCAGTCTTTCTTTCCTCTTTCAGTTATGTTTGTTCTTTCCTTATCCCATGTCACAGAGCTCACGCACACCCCGGCACACATTAGGCACACCCCAGGGTGTAATCCGCATGAGCTTGGCACCTGACTGACAGGTGTAGCCAAGAGGAAAGGCAATGCTTGCAACCATTCTTGGTGATAGTATCAGCGCTCTGTGTGATCCATTCTAAATCTCTCCATATATAAATATCTGTCAGGCGTTAAGCTGACAGATATTTATATTTATGTTTATGTTTCCCAGGCTTTCTATCACATCACATTACACACCCCAGTGAATAATTGCTGATAAAGTTGGCAATTATTAAACTGTAATTAAATCCTACATATAATGTGGCTGATAAGGCTGATAGATGTGCAAATCATTTTTTCAACATACTGTTATGCTTGGTGACGGTAGAGAAGAAAAGAATAACGCTGTTGCCTGCTTGCTTCGACACAAACTGAAGTGCTCACTTATGTAGCATCTCCCGAACAATTCACTCCCTGAGGATTTTTGTCCTATTTATTGTTGTCTTTTATCGTAGACAGTTTGTCCTTTTGCACCAGTGATGATGGTCTCTCTGCTGAGAGCCTCTTTTCTTTTCCTCGCTCATTTAGGGCGGTGCGTGTGTGTGTGCGTGTGTCTTGAATGTTGTGGCGTTGACGGATGCTCGCAGTCTCGGCAAGCAGCAGCCTGCTGCCTTTGAAGCCGGAGTTAAAGCTGATTTTTTTGCCCTATTTCTATCAATCATTCATCACCAGAGGCACTGGCTGTTGGTGATTAAAGCGTTGCTACAGGGGGGCAGCATTTGAATATGGATCTATAATTCATACGCATTGGCACAGCGTGCATATTGTGCACACAAACACATATGCAATATGGATACACAAGCACAAACAGACTACACAGCACGCATTGACGCCACAGCACAACTAGAGTAGTTTAACCCCGTCTGGGCAACATAACTCATCAGCAGGCAGAAACACACTCTGAATGCAGTAAGTCATCTGTTGGCATATTCCATATTCACCATGCATATGGATAGCAGCATTTTTTACACAATTACATATGGTTTGTCAAATAAAACCAAGACATCCCATCCATTTCGGGGTTTTTAATCAGGTCGTTTTTAGAACAGTGTTTTTGTGTGTGTGTGTGTTCGCGTGTGTGTGTGTGTGTGTGTGTGTGTGTGTGTGTGTGCGTGTGTGCGTGTTTACAGGGCCATTTTATAATGATATCAGGGAAATGGGTCATAAGATTAGAATCCCACAATCATTGAATTCATCCAGTGGTAAAATGTTACTTTACAGTCAACAATAGTTTCTAGTAATCTTTAAATGATTTTTTTATGTTTTATTGCCTAATGATATTTCTATTTTCTTTTGGGATGGTTGACATTTTATAGACTGGTGCACTGTACTTAAGCAAAGCAAATCAAACATTTCCATCTTTGCTTACTCATTCATCCATTCCTTGCTTCCTCCCCTTCCCTCCACCAGAAACCATCTCTGAGCCGGCAGAACGACCCACCCCCAACCCCTTCGC